>CAUYRH010085764.1:0-22427 GCA_963574655.1 Perodicticus potto
CCCTCCCTACACTGACCACCTCCCTCTACGCCCCACCTCCCTACACTGCCCCACCTCCCTACACCGCCCCGCGCCCACCACTGACCCCACCAAACCCGGACACCCTACACAACCCTCACCCAAAACTCCCCCTCCCCTTCCGGACACTCTCTTTACACAGACCCCTCCCTACCGTTACCACCTCCCTATACTGCCCCACCTCCCTATACTGACCCCTCTCCCTACACCAACTACCTCCCTATACTGACCACCTCCCTAAACTGGCCCTCTCCCTACAATGCCCTCTCCCTACACCATGCCCTCCCTACACTGCCCCACCTCCCTACACCGGCCCTCTCCCTACACTGACCCCTCCATACACTGACTCCCTACACTTCCCTCTCCCTATACTGCCCCTCCCTACTGATGCAGGACAAGGCAGCCCTATGACCTACCACCTTAGCCCTGGCAGTGCTGATATTGTGGCTAATGGAGGAACCAGCTTGCTGGAAGGGCCGGACACCTGTGGGGGAGACACGGGCGCCTTGTTGTCTCCTCCTGCTCTTCTGACTGGTCAATGTCATGTCAGTTTCCAGGGCCTGAGCCTTCATTGGACAGCTGGACGATCCACGCCCTAAGAGTTCAGGCAAAACAACCCTCTGGGACTACATAAACCCCTGAGCAGAGAGCTCAAAAACAGACCTCGGCAGGACCTCGGAGAGGGAGCAGGAGAGCTCGTTCCCCTCCTGGGTTCTCTCTGCCAGTAAGTTTGGTTTTTGTAGTTGTTATAATTTTTGTTTCTGTAAATAAATCCTGACTTACCACTACTCCTATGGTCCTTCGATTACTTCTTGGAATCCCCAAGACCAAGAACCCGAAACTCTGGTATCACTACCCTGCCCCCTCCCTACACTGACCACCTCCTTAAGTATATATCCATACAGTGGGCCTAGTTCCTTATATTGGCCACCTCTGTATGTTGACCAGTTTGTTACAGTCCCTTGTGTGGTCAACTTACAAAGGTCCTGCTCTACGTGAAAGTGCAGACGATGGTGCCAGGTACACTTGCTAGAACTCACTAAAGGATCAAATCACACATTCAAAACAGGGGAGGAAGGGAACATGGTATGGGATGTTTAAAGGTGGGAGCCCGGGCTTCTGGACCCTAAGATGACATAGGCATGTCATGAAATTTATTGTCCCATTTCCCAGCAAAGGCCACATTTGATGAGCTATTGCAACGGTTCTCTTCTCACTCCCAAACATATCCGTGCACCTGTGGGCCCTCTGTTCCATACAAGCTCCTCGGTGAGAGCCGAGGTGGCAGCTGGGCCACCCCGCAGGCTAATAGGCTCAGCCCCTCAATTAGAGTGTGGGCTGAGAAAAGCAGGGCCCACACCCCCACTCAGCACCAGCTCTTTCTGCAGAAACAACCAACTCCCCTAAATAGGAAAATCAATGGACTTTCTCCCCTCCAATATCTAAATAGCTATTTGAATGTATTCTATAACAGGAGGAGCTGTTGAACAAAAGGTCAGGGCTGATTTGAAGTTGGTCTTTGCATCAGCAATCGCTTTTAAAGATGCAAGTCTCCCAACTCTGAGCCCCTAAAGATAAAAAAAAAATTATATAAATGTACAAATGACTTTATGACTTTGATTATACAACTTCTGAGGAAATATCCATATGAACTGTTAAGGAAGACTAAAGATATTGTGATAAAGAGGACTCTTTGAAATTCCGCTTTAAAAAAAAAAATCTATGTCATGAGATATGAATATAGCCAAAGCCTTGATAAAAGTCGTGTCATCCTTTTGCCATAGCAGCCGCTAAGGCATAAAAGGGACCACAGGCCTGGAGATCTTCGCTGCCTTTAAAGTCTGGCTTATTAACATGCATTAGAGTCGTCCTGAAGATGGGTCTGGCCAAAGGTTATCAACAGAAACTTAATTTAATGAGCCCAGACCATGGGGGAAGGAGCCCTGCAAAGCCAACACCGAGAGGAATTTGGGGCGAGGGCATTTCATTTTCTGAAGAGCAGAGACAAAGATAAACTCATTAAAGCAGAAGGCACCACATTGTTGGTTTTTATCATCAGAACACCGGTCTCCCAGTATGGGAGCCCCACTTGCCGTCACGTTGGAGACTGCACTCCACTCTACCCAGAATAGAACCTGATGATAATAAAGGCTTTGAGGGTTGAGCAGAGCAGCAGGGAAGGATGGTTTACAGACCAACAGCAGCGCCGAGATGTGACAGCTGACGCAGGCTGGAGTCCACCGGGCTTCTCAGGGCAAAGGCAGGGCTTTTTGCCATTTGCTTCCCGGTAGATCTAGGCCAGTTACTGCCATCACAGTTATGTAGAGACAAGTAAGAACTCTGGAATCCTGAAGACAGACAAAGCTGCTCAAAGAAATGTGTATGCTTCCCATGCAGGAGAATGAATTGCTCCAAGGCTGGAACAGTGAGGACATCCTTTTGGGGTAATTGAAAAAGTGGTCACAGATTGACATGCCTATGGGAGACGGGCAAGTAGCCTAAATTAGTGAGCCAGGCCGGCAGTGAAGTCACAGGGCATGCTAGAGAGAGAGCATGGTCTCTTCTTAACATACAGCTGGGGGGGATGATAGTGATACCGGAATTTCAGGCTCTTGGTCTCGGCGATTCGAAGAAGGAATCAACGGACCGCAATAGTGGTGGTAAGTTAGGATTTATCTACAAGAAAGAATTATAAGTAGAGGAAGAACTAAACCTCCAGGCAAGAGGACCCAGGAGGGGAGCAAACTCTCTTGCTCCCTCTCCGAGTTTCAGCCCAGGTATGCCTCTGGAGGGAAACAGGCAGCTCTTTCTGTTCCCTCTCCGAGGTCTAGCCAAGGTTGGCTTCTGGAAGGGAGCAGGCAGCTCTTCCTGCTCCGTCTCCGAGGTCTAGCCGAGGTCTAGCCAAGGTCGGCTTCTTAGCTGTTCTCTCTTTGAAGTCCTGCTGAAAATCTGCTGTTGAGCTCTCTGCTTAGGGGTTTATATAGTCCCAGGGACTTGCCTTGTCGGAGCTTCTTAGGGGCGGGTCTTCATTAGTTACAGCTAGCTGTCCAATGAAGACCTGGGCCCCTGAGACCGACATGGTATTGACCAATCAGATTTGCACGTGAAGCAGACAGCAAGGCGCCAGTGTCTTCCGCATAGGGCCGGCCCTTTCGCAAGCCAGTTTCTCCATTTGCCACAGCATCAGCGCCGCCAGGGGCAAGGCAGCAGTTGTAGAGCTGCCTTGTCCTGCATCAATAGCACTCCTGGAAGACTGATGTGTTGCTAAGTGGAGGAGACTGGACTTCTTATATAAAGTCTCCTGATTTTAAACTATTGGCAGCTAGCCTTTTTGTTTCTGTTTTACTAATATTTTGTGGACCAACGAAAATACGCATATTCCTGTATATTTGGGGCACCTGACTAAAGCATTAGGAAGAACTGAATTTTTGTTCTCACCTTAACACAAGCTGGTACTAAAAGTTGGAGGGAAAAACATCATTTAGGAGGCTGACTTGTAGCATTTGCATTTATTTCTAGAAGAAAGTTTTCTCCAAGTCAGGTCGTCACAGATGGTCATGCATGCTGGGTATTGTACGACTCCAAGGAGCCCTATTTATAACGAAGACCATATACAAATGCCACCTCTTGAAGTTGCAGAGCATGAACCTATACAACCCTGCCTGCAGCTCTGAGGTGACATTTACCCAGTTTTTCATCTCAGCAGGTTCCTGAGGGACAGAGAACAAACCCATTTGAATCCCAATCTATTGATTCAGAAGGGCAGCACACTCATTCTTGGCTCTCAAATGGACTTCCACCAAAATCAGTCATGAATGACTGCTTGGCATTATAAACAATACCCTGGAAGAACCAATTTTTGTTCTCACCTTGCCAGCCGCAAAGAAGAATGATCCCCTAAGTTTAATTAGGGGATTGCATTCAGGATTGCATATAATTTTTAAAAAATGAGAGAAGAAATGGAAAAATATACAAATATACATAGTATAAGTTCTAGAAGCTTTGCTTGTGGTAGGTTTATGAAAATTGCAATGTAGAATTGATTGCTGAGCTGTATATTCTGTGCTAGATTAATATAATAATGAAACACTATTTATACCCTCACTGGGTTATATCTCAGATGACTTAGAGGCATCAAAAGGCGATGATGACACTGGTTGGTCCCTGAAGCAGTAAGTCACCTGGACAACTTGCCTCATGGTAAAGATATAAAGGAAGTACCAGAAGTGGGTGGAAGAAGCTTTTTTAGTGTCTGGATTCAAGAAATGGTTATTTCCCTTGGAAGCTCAAAACTGACAGAAGTAAGTGACTGTAGGAGCATCTTCAAAGAAGAAAAATATAGGAATGTATTAGTGAAGGTGATGAGCTGTATTTCAGCGGCTTAGAAAATATGTACCCAGTAATTCCCATAAATATTTAATAATAAGCCAGATATATAAAGACAAAGGGGGATAGGAACACATTTGTAACACTGAAAATAAATGCATCATAAACATTTATTGACTGAAACAATATTTCAATTTGCATAATTCCCAAAAGACACTGTTTCATTTCTGATGACAGTGACATTATCTAAGAGAGGGGATGAAAAAGAAGGCTTATTCTCTCAGCTGACCCTTCTGGGCTGGTCTTAGTGACCACCGTTGAGGGTGACAGCTCTCAGGTCTGCTGGGTTGCTGATGTGGATGTGACAACTCTCTCATACACACAGGGGCTCTTCTGATATGTTTCTAATCTGTAGTTAGTTTCCAGACTATAAGAACAACAACAAAAAAAAACTCTTATAAGACACCCATCTCCTTGATTAAGACTGGGTCAGCTTACCAAAAATAAAAATTAAAAAGAAACGAACAATTGAGTGTTCCAAGTAGGAAAGGCGACGTCAGTCTTGTTTAGTGCTTTACACTGGGGAAAGACGAACGGCCACTCAAAGAAGCATTAGATAGGAGCAGGACAAGAGCCTAATAAATACGTTCATGGAAAGTGAAAACAGCCGCCTCGTGTGTCTGCAGCACCGGGCAGGCAGCACTGTGGGGGTGCATCTAACTTCCTTTTCAAA
Source organism: Perodicticus potto (assembly GCA_963574655.1). Taxonomy (NCBI): domain Eukaryota; kingdom Metazoa; phylum Chordata; class Mammalia; order Primates; family Lorisidae; genus Perodicticus; species Perodicticus potto. The sequence goes on from CAUYRH010085764.1 coordinate 5,078, forward strand.
TCAGGGGCAATTTGCTGCCTTCAAAATAAAGAAAGGAAAAAGAGAAGAGGCCTGTCTGGTCAATGATTTATTCATGGAGCCAAAAAAACACTTCCTCTCTAAAATGATATTTTTCCTGGGTTCTAACCCTTCAATCTTCCTCCAGCCTGGGAATATATGTTTCTCTCCTCCATGTATTTTTCAGTGGTTTCCATTATTACATGACACACCGTTCACCTCAATCTACAGTGCCGAGACCTCAGTGGGGTTGCCCTTGCTCGGAGAATTTTGCCGCGCCAAAACTCAGAATTAATGCCACATCTCACCTGGAGAGCTGAGCAGTTTCTCCTGTGGAGTGAAGCCTGCATTCCTCACTCCAAGAAGAGGCTGTGGGCAGTGGCATTCGCAGTCGGTAGGGTCCACAGTTTGTACACAAATGACTTTTAGAGGCAAATAGAGAGACCGGGTGGGGGGAGGGGATGGGCAAGTGACCCAAGAAATAGACTATTTCTGTACAGAGACAAAAATCTTAGCTCATGTCCTTGGAGGGCTCCAAGCTGCTTCATACTTTATTATCCATGGGCACGTGTAGATTTGGGTTATAGGAATATATAAGAAAGTTCAAGTTAGAATCTCTGGGTGTGGGTTAAGCGAAGTGTCAGAGAACTCTGTTTAAACCTAATGTTGATGCCTTAATAACAACAACAACAACAACAAAAAAAAAACCCAAGCGGCAAGGTGTGAATGAGTTTTCCGCATTACGTAAACAACATAATGAGATATAATCTAGCAAGAACTAGAGTGAAACATCATCTTGGAAATGAAAAATGTAGCCATTCACTCACCTCACTGGCGATTCTGAAGGAGGAAAAATCTTAACGGAAGGGACAGTGTTTATTTGCAGAATGGTGCCTTCAGGTAAATGCTCAATTGTCTTTCATTTCCTGTCCATAATTCTGTTTAGAAAGTGGGTGTTGTACCAGCATCCAACACAGATGTCACCCTGAAGAAGTCTTTCCCTTCTGTGCCCTGCATGTCCCTGTGCACGTGTGTTCGTCTCTTTGTGGAGTGGCTGTTTCTGGTTGAGTGGGAGTCTGTGAAGGTGGGACCAAAGCTTCAGCTCTGTGTCCTGAGTCCATGAAGGTGGGACCAAAGCTTTGGCTCTGTGTCCTGAGTCCGTGAAGGTAGGACCAAAGCTTTGGCTCTGTGTCCTGAGCGCCTAGCACAGAGCCTGATGTGCCACGTGGGAACGATACCCACTTGCTAATTCTCCTGTGAAATGGAATTTCACTCTCATTTCCATTTCCCTGCCCCTGCCTCCCCTGGAGTCTGGGCATGTCTTTACCTTGGAGGCTATTGTTTCTGACCATCTGCATGTCACCTTTCAGGCACTTTTCTCTATCCCTTCATATCATTTGTCACTTTCCCTTCCTATCCCTTTTTTCTTTTTTCCAGCCTTGGCCCTGGTCTGCCAGGGACTCCTATGGGTGTTACCTAATAAAGAGTGCCCAGAATTTTCTTGAAGAAGGTAATTTTCAGTTCTTTTCCATTCTTTGGAATCACCAAAGGGAAGGTTATAAAGCTGTGAACCTCCTTCCTTGGGGTAGGAGAAAGAGGAACTTGGGCTGTTTGTGCTCCCTGATAGAATCAGGACCTGCACAGGGACCAAGGGACCCTGACATAACAACCAGCTTTACCAGACCACACTCTAGCATCTCTTAGGACACCTGTGCCCATGTAACTCTTTCCCTCACTTAGAACGACAGGTAGATCTAGGTGGCCAGCTCTACTTCAGTGAATCTATTTTTTCCTTACTCAATAGGGCCTAACCATAAACCATTCATTTTTCATTCTGGGAAGAGAACATTCTCACTAAGACCAGAAGTCAGGAAATGAATAAAATCGTCCAATGGCAGACTCCATTAGTAACATCTCAATGCTCTCTAAACAGAGTCTTCCCAGAGATGCCGGATTCAGCAATTCTGAGATGTGCCCATGGAGCCTGTGATATTAATCAAATTCATGAGGAAGGCTGAGGCCAGAATGCTTAAGGCCAATGCATCCTAACACGCTCTTCCCCCATTACGGGGAGAAGGTGAGCCCCAGTGTAACGTGACATCATCAATCTAAGTAGGCAAGTGGAATAGATTTCCTGATTACCAGGTTAAGTGATGCATCAAACAGGAGCAAGCCTGGTCATTGCTAATCATTTAAATTTAAGAAAACTGAGCTCAGTGACATTATCAGGCCCACATTAAAGACTGACTTCCTTCTGTTATCTGGAATGTATTGGTGTCCACTCCCAGATTTATTACTCTGAGAAGCTGCAGGATGGGCCGAGGCTGCAGCTATCTGTGGCATCAGCTCTCTATCCATCATCCCTGGACCCCTCTGCTGCTTGGCCTCCGGGCCTGAGACCTCCAGTCTCTCTTCTTTACTCAGGCCTTCTGTGGCCAAGTCTACAAGCAGACTGAGGGGCAAGCATCTAGAAAATAGTTCAATTAGAATATTCTTTGTACATCATCATTGAGTCTTCAACTGGCTTCTTTTCTCTCTGGTTTTTATTTTGGAAAAACAATGTTTTAACATACTCCAGACTATATCTGGACCTGAAGATGGTTCCTGTGCAGGGTATTTATACATGCTCCAAATTCATCCCCAGAGATGAATTTTCACTTGTTCTACAGTGAGAAACAGGTCGGTAAATTTAGAATAGAACAAATTCTTAAGTGATTCTGAATCATGCACAACATTAATAATTAAGGTTCCCCCACCAAGGAAAACTTGGGAATAAAGGAAATAGTAGTAATCAACAAGATTACTAAGCAAAGAATTATAAACTGGACTTGAAAACTGGGGTAAAGCCGCGAGTCGGATCCTGGCTTTGGATATTATCATCTGTAACACCAGTGCTTCTCAAACCTCAGTGCCATGTGAATCGTTTCAAGAAATGTTAATATGTAGATTCTGACTTAGTAGGTCTGAAGTTTTCCATCTTTTACAAGCTAATGGCAGTGTCTCTAGTCCATGAACTATAATTTGAGTACCAAGTATCTATAAAAATGGTTCTCAATCTTGACTTCAATATTAGAACTACCTAGGAAGCTTTTAAAAATACCAAAGCAAGCTCAATTCAGATCTATTAAATTAGAATCTGTAAGGGCAAGGGACAGGCATGGGTATTATTTAAATACCCCTATGTGGTACCACGGTAGGACCAAGGTTGAAGATCACGATCTATATTAATGAACAACTCTGTAAATCTAGCAATTACTGAATCTTTTCTTGGACATTTTGATCAACATTTAGCAGAGAGATCACCTTCTGCCCAAACACACAGGCAAAAAGGTACTTCCAGGCAAGCTGACCTCACTCCTAGCTCCAGGTATGGGTCTGAGCAGTCCAAAAATTATTTGACCCTCAACCCCAGTATTATCCTTAGGCCATGTGGCTATGACCTAATGTGGGCTAAGGAGATGCCAGCAGAGTCCATGAAGCTAGACTTAACTGCAGACATATTTGAGCCAATAAATTGTTTTATTGCCTAGGCCAATTTGACTAGGATGAAGATATCTTTAAATCCTATGTGTATTATCACTTGATTTATGTAGAATAAGGGATTGGTAATAATGTGGTAAATCCCTCTTCATTGTGCAAAAAAAGGGAATAAAACCAAATTTGACCCAATGGATCCCACCTCCCTTAATATTCCCCCATCTCTATTTTTCTGACTATCCACCTCTCTTTGTGTATAAGGCAGGGTAGAAGGTGAAGAACATGGCCTAAGGATAATACTCTTCTTTTAACCCTCTCATAAGAAGAATGACCTTGGAAAAGTCCCTGGCATTAGCTGAGCCATAGTTTGCTGACATTTAGCAGTCATATCTTTGTCATAAGGCTTTTGTGAGTATCAAATGAGATAATGACGTGCAAGCATCCTGCAAATGTCAGCTGGGGTTTTGCGTGATTGTTACCAGTGATCCCAAAGGTGGAAGTTTCTTCACAGTGATTGCCACTGTGTGTCTCCTCACTGTCCCCTGGGAGAATCCAGGCAAGGCTGGGTGCACTGCTGGTGCTGGCATAGTTCCCACTGTGAAGATATCCCTGCATTATCTGAAGTGATTGGGATGGAGGGAGGAACATAAATCACACTGTTCCTTGCAGGCAGGGAGGGACTGGGACAGGGGGAAGGAAAGAGAGGTTGCACTTTAAATGATTTTTAATTATTTTCTGATTCACTACATCATTAGGGAGACAGGAAAACTCTTAAGACTTAAGACACAGTGATCTAATGTCATTGATTTTCACATATATTTTATGAGTGATGAAATATGATGAAGCCGGGAGAGGAAAGCTTTTTCAAATATCATAAGACTAGAGAATATCCAAAACCAATTCTCAAATGAAGTCAAGTTGTGTGTTCAGGGTTTGCAAAAGTCAGGGTTCAAGATGTCCTTGGGTGAATTGGGCCTTAAAGCTTCCTGGAGCCCCAAAACCCACTATGGGTGTCCTAATCTCCTTATCATTACCACCACCCAAAGTCCTCAGTCTCAATTATAAATTTATGAATTATTTAATCTGTCCACTAAAATGCAAGCTTCTCTAAATTATTCTCTATCATGTCCTCAGTTTATATCATAGGGCATGACACACAGTAGGTACTCAATATGTTTCAAGTGAATGAAATCCAAGTGCCTAGCATTGCACTGGGTCCTTCAGGGAACATGATAGTCTCAGTTCCTTCATTGAAACCATAATTATTTAGAGACCTATATCCACAAATATTTTAACAAACAAGTAGATAGTAGTAGACAAAATTATATCATCAAGGAGCAAAGAGTCATCGTGAACAATGGGGTGCCAGCCGTAACCAAGCAAGGCAGAAGTGGGTCTCAGCTAGAGTTACCTGAGATGCCATTCCAAATGGAATAGAATGCGTACTCAGTATTCCAGTGCCTAGCAGGTTGCCTTGAGCAATTATGAAGTCTTTAAACATTCAATCAAGGGGCTATATTTCCAATGTGTATAGTTTTCATTTTTCCTAAAGGCTAAAATAAGTGAAGATCAATCAACCTACCTAAAGCATGAATTATTAGTAATGATAAAATGCATATGGTGAGGTTCACCATCCAAGAGTTCGGATTGTGCATCAGCTTCAGACTTAGAAGAAACTAGGCATAGCTGGAAAGATAAGAAGGGCCAAATATCCTCAGGAGATGCCTGCAGTGGAAAGACTGCTAGCACAGCCTAGTAGTGCTGGAAGGCCCCCTCCCTAGAGTTAGTTCAGGCATAGGCTTGTTGCAGGCACAGAAAAGGGAAGTGAAAGGAAAGAGCAGCATGAGCCATCACAAGTTTTATGTCATTCACATAGTTTGGCCATTCTTGCCCTTCCCAACCATACCATTACTAAAGACCAAGAAAGAAAAATCTAATAATAATAATGTCAATAATAACACTGCCATTTATTGAGGCATCTTTTATTCCCAATAATTAATGAATGATTTAGTTTCATTTCTTATATCCTGACACCAATCCTAAGAAATAAGTATTCTGCCCATTTTTGTACTGAAACTTGACTAGAGTCATGTAATAGGTAGTAGAATCAGGATTGGAAGGAGATCTATCTGATTCCAGAGATAACGCTGTCAACCACTTCCCTCTGTTGCTGTCTTAGTGAACTAGAGCTTTTGTTAGTAAACAAAAGAACAAACTAACAAAAACCACAGAGGACAACATATCACTGCTTTAAGGCCCATCTGCAAATGGAGTACAGTCCAAGATCATTTGGAGTGATTGGGTTGGAAGCTGTTTCTTTTCTTTTGCAAGGCTAAGAGACTCTCTCCAGGGATCTGGGAGCCTGTGATCCACATGGCAAGCACAGGTCATCTAGGTTTCAAAAAATAACTGGAGTTTCAATGAGCAGCAAATTAAGCTTGAAGCACGGAAGTCCTTGATATGGTGAGGCAAAGGCAAAAAGAAAGAGGACAATCACATAAGAGTATGATTCAACAAGGCCAAAAGAACAGGAGAATCATGACTCCTTTCATATACAATTGGGGAATTCACAAAATAACATGCTTCTTCTGTGGTTGGAGAGACAGAATGCGTGCATTTCTTCCAGGCAACACAGGTTAGAAGAAGTCAATAAAGGGTGTTGAAAACATGCATGATCAGTTGATAACAACGGTTTAGGAAAATGAACCTATTAGTGAACAGCAGGATAATCTAAGGAAGACAAAGGATGGGGTCAGTGACTTGGAGACTCAGCAAACTTTTGCTAAAGTAATTATTCATTAAAAGGTTATTATAATGCAAGAAATGTTGAAAGTGATGATTGATCATTTGGAGCGATCATTGAAGCCTTTGCATATGATAAAAGAGTAGGATAAAAAGAAAGTTTGCTATGAAGTGTGTAGAGATCACCATACATTGAGATTACTTAGAGAAGACTGATATCACCAATAAAAAATTGGAAAAATAAAAACATCAAAGATATCCAGTTAGAAGAAAAATTAGTAATAATCCTGGCTATCATTTATTGAAATATCACTGTGTGTGAATCACTGTATCACTCTACAGACCCTATCTAATTTAGTCTTCACAGAAATTCTATGTTTGGGCCATTATTATTCTCTTTTACAGTCAAGGAAAGCAGGCTTAGATTAAAGCACTGGCTTAAAGTCATATAGTTAGGACATGACAATGTCAGAATAACGAACTCACTTCTAAACATATGGAGATAGAACATCACAAAAGAAATGTTGGGAGACAATTTGGAAAATAGAGTAAATATAAAATCAACTAGAGTATCACTGCAATGAATCACTTCAGGCTTCACTTGGAGCCTGAAGGCCACCTAAGTAACAAAGATGTCACCAAAGGTTGCTGCTTAAAGGTGACATGTCAAGAGGCAAACTGGGGACATTCTTCATGAACCTGAACCAAGAAAACATGATTTCCTTATGAAATATCACAAAACAGTGGAGGAGAAGGTCATAAATTAAAAGAGTAACTGGGCATTAGGAGGACTATTATATAAACATACCCACAGGGAAAATAACAAGTGTTGGCAAAGATGTGGAGAAATTGGAACACTGTACATGGCTCTAGAGATTGTAAAACAGTGTAGCACTGTGCAAAACAGGATGTCAGTTCTTCAAAACATTAAATATAGTATTATCACATGATCCAGCAATCCCACTTCTGGGTAGATACCCAAAATAAGTGAAACCAGAGACTCAAAGCAATATTATTCACCAATGCTCATTGCAGTATTATTCACAAAAGCCAAAAATGGAAACGACCCAAATGTCCACCAATGGATCAATGAATAAACAAAGTGCAGTATATTTATACAATGGAATGTTAGTCAACATTAAAAAGGAATGAAATTCGAACACATGCTACCTTAAAGACATTATGTTAAGTGAAATGAGTTCAGAAATGAAAGGATAAATATTGTATGAGTCTACTGATAGGGGCTACCTAGAGTAGCCATATTTGTAGAGACAGAGACTAGAACAGCAGTTGCCAGGGGCCAGAGGTTAAGGGAAATGGGAATTTACTGTGTGATGAGCACAGAGTTTCAGCTTGAGATGATGAAAAAGTTTGAAGACCGATGATGACAATTTCACAATAATGTGAATGTTCTTAATACCACTGAATTGTATACTTTAAAAGGCCTTAAATGGTAAATTTGTTATGTATATTTTACCACAATTTTCTTGTAAAAAAGAGTAGTTGGCCAAGCACAGAATTGGAAGTTAAATTAAGGTTCTTCCACTTAGTGTCATGACAAGGTGAGAGAGAGGCATCTATTTCCATTATAATCCTAGTACTTTGGGAGGTTGAGGAGGGTGGATTGCTTGAGCTCAGGAGTTCAAGACTAGCCTGAGGAAGAGCAAGACCCCATCTCTAAAAATAGCCGGGCGTTGTGGTGGGCATCTGTAGTTCCCAGCAACTTAGGAGGCTGAGGCAAGGGGATCAATTGAGCCCAGGAGTTTGAGGTTGCTGTGAGCTATGATGCCGGGGCATTTTACCGGGACAAGAAAGCGAGACTCTGTCTCAAAAACAAACACACACACAAAAATCCAACAAAACAGAGATCAGCATTAGGAAAATTAATTATAGGTATCTGGTTGCTCACTTTTATGCAATGACCGACTCTATTAAAACAGAGTGGTATTAACAAGATAATTTTAAGAATTTAGTAGCAAATTCATGAATTTTCCCTTCAATATGACACGTAACCAGCTCTGGTTCCAGCATGACATCAGAGTAAAGGGTATCCCATAATTAGAAATAAGGAATTAAATAGTAAGACTAAATATAAGGACACATTTCTTCACAGCAAGGGAGCTTTGATCCTGGCCCTTGGTACCTCAGGAAATGCAGTCTGTTTCCTAGAGGTGTTTAGGCACAGGCCAGCATCAAGTCTTCCAGGGTATGGCAAGCAAACACAAAGATTGGGCGCCAGGACTGCTCTGCCTCCTTCCTGCTGGGGAGCCCGGGAGTCATCCAGCTGGTTGTTTTCTGTGAAGCGTCTCGTGTAGCCTTGGAGATTCCTCAAGGCTCCTTAGCATGAGCATGAAGACAAGACACGGTGCTCCCAGGCTATGCAGACACTTAAGATGGGAGCTGAGGGAGAGGGCTTGGCATTGAGTGGAGACTATTCTCACAAGCATTTCTCATCTCAGAGATGTTGCAGCTCCTGACGGTTTCAATCTTTCATTTTAGAGATTTCTATTGATTGGATAAGAATCACACACATTTTGTCCACAGCACCACGATATCAAAGCAAACTTTTCCCCTAGCACCGTTTCCCTGCGGGGATAGGAATGATTGATTTTTATTGGTTCAGCTTCTAGGATACTCACATCTCAATCTAGCCAATTCTCTTTGAAGGGAGCCCACTCCAGTCCACTTAATTGTATTTTCTGACCAAAGAGCTGAGAGGATTTGTCATCTTTACAGTCCAGAGGAGATGAATCTCCAGCCCCCTCTTCCAATCGTGTTGTTTTGTATCTGAGGTTGGCAATCGAAGGAAGGGAGCCAGGGCTCTGGAAAAAAAAAAAAATCAAGTGAAACCATAATGCTGAAAATACATGGACTGTGACACAGGCAAAAAGAAAAAAAAAAAAACGCATCAGAGCATGAAGGGATTGAAAGGTCTGAGGAGAAACAATTTGCTCCATGCTTTTCTAACTTTTATTGGACAATAATTACTACAAGCAGGGTCTTTCATTTGGATCTGAACAGGGAAGCCCCATATATTAGCTACAAAAGTCATCCTTGCACTCCTCTGATTACATTTTCTTTTCTGTTTGCTCTTTTCTCACAGTTCACTCTGCTTCTGTGAGCCTCTCGTCATCCCACTCCTGGTTATTTTAACCCCCACCTAATCTCATATTGAATTCCCCATGTCTCACCTGCCTTTTCTATAGTAGCTTGCTCCGAAGTATGGGTGTGAAGATCTCGAGAAAATCAGGAAGTTGCTGTTTGGGGACTGTGGAGAAATTAACACCCATACTACAAAGGAAAATTTCCTTCACTCTTGGCAAATAGAAAAGGTATCCAACCCTGTCTCTTCTGCACATCACTACTTTCCAGCTGCATGACCTTGTGTTTCTTCCTGTTAATGTACTACCGGCCCTGACATTTTCTTTACACTGAACCCTTACAAACCTATGTATTCTGTACTATCTTACACACATCTATGTTGTACATGGATTTACTTTCATCCTCCCAACTAGAATGGAATATTCCCAGTCAACTGAAACATCCCAGCAGATGTGGTAAAACTGTTTATTTCGCTTCTTCACAGGGCCTAGCAAACACAGTGTTGGACAGGACTTTGAAAATGTTACAAGATTATACCATCATGGGCCATACTATTTATTTTCTTTTTTTGTAAAAGCAACCATCAATTATACAATCAAATTACTACTAAACTAAGTCATCACAGACCATTTTCCCATCAATGCCGCCATTTCTCTCTCTCTCTCTTTTTTTTTATAACCTTCACAGCCAGTTTGTAAGCCCCCAAACAGAAGTTGTCTCAGTTTGCAGTCAATCTTGATTTTTGACATATTGTTATGACTTTAGTTTTGACCTATAGTTTTATATTACCTAACTCAATCTGCTGCTTTATTTACCCCACTGGCTCAAAATTATTATTTTGAGGACTTCAAGAATTACTGCTGGTGATTCCCTTAAAGCAAAAGAATACTTCTACCAAAGTAAAAGGAACGTTAACAGTGGGTCTAAAGGCCATCCCCAAATAGGAACACATGAAAAAGATTTTCATCACTGACGATATTTTAGAGTCTGCGTATGGCTATTTATGGTGGCCTCTTTGCAGAAGATATTGGGACACAGCTCTCCAGGGAAAACTTCACCTTTCTTCATGGCCTGGGTTTTTCTGGAAACCTAGGTTACAGGGAGAATTGAATGGTAAACAGTGGAAAATATTCAATTGGAGATATTGTGTAGCCCCGGAGAGATTAGAGACTCATTCCCCCACAGTTACGTTCACGTGTTCTGAGAGTGGTAAAGCAGAGTTCCTTCTCTCTACCCTAGAGAGAGAAGGGGTGCAGATGTGCCAGACATGTTGCAGAAGCTCCACGTCTCATAAATTTGGGGTCCCTCCTCTGTGGTATGACCCTGCTGCATTCATAGGTAACATCAGGCTCTGGTTTCATCAGCGCATTGTTGATTGAGGTGCAGGGAACTAGTGCCAAGATGCCTTATGAGTAATAAATGGTTTATTCTCTAATGCAGAGATTTGGTGTTTCTGTTAGCGTGAGTGTGTGTGAAGGCAGGTTAACTTGTTAGCTTGCAAGTAGAGTAACATCTCAGCCCCACCATAATTTTAAACTTAACATAAGATAGTCATTATAACACTCTTATACATTAATCAAACCAACTACACAAATAAGAGCTTAATGATGGTGTAATTAGTTGAGAATCCTCTTTGGGGGATGTAACATCTCTGCCCTTAGCCCTGTGTTCTTGCCTTACAAGTGGTTGCCTGCTATGTACAAGACAGGGTCATTGCCTTTGGTGGCTTACAACTGTACATTCAATACATTTCAATCCTTGAGTTTACAGTCCACAGGAAAAGATAAAGTATTTACCCAAATATCTTTACAACCAAAGAGAAATTGCTTCTGTGAAAGAAAAATGTTTAGTATGAACAGAGATAAAAGGGAGAAGTCATTGTTCTTTCTAGCTGTATGTGTTGTGGATAGAGAGAGGCAAACTAAGGAATTCTTGTAAAGTAAAATTTTCTATATTTGTATTCTTCATTTAGTAAAATAACATAATCAAAGTTTCTTGAATTTGTGGATAACTCCAAGTAGGTAGTGATGCCCGGTAAACTGGTTGGCAAGATCAAGATTATGTAGAATCTTTACAAAACGGAATGTCCAGAAAAAGATAACAAAACGAAACTATCCATTTATAGATGTGGGGGAGTGAAATGGGTTGATAGCACTACTTGTGGGGGAAAACAAGAATTATTATGGACTAGGTAAGCTCACTACCAGTTAAACCAAACCCACACTTTTATCTTTGTGCTATTTGAAACCCCTTCATATACCATTCATGCCTGACACTCACACAAATCCTGTGATGGTTGCACCAGGTTACATTTTACCATTCTTGTTGAATAGAAAGGGGACATAGTTTCAAAGTGTGAGTGATTTGACGAGCCATATAGCAATCACAATGTGAGAACCATCCTCGCTCACATCAACTGAAGAATGACCTCACCGTCTAAGGAGGCCCAACGATAAGGAGAATTTTGTGTTCAGTTTCAGCTGGACCATTTTATGAAGGATATTGCCAATGAAGATACAATCCATCCAGTCATGATGGCGATGGGTCTGGACGTCACGGCCTAGAAGAAATGTTTGGGAGAACTTGGCCAAGAACAGAAAAGATCTAAGAAGAATCGCTGTCTGCAGATACCTGAGGAGTTGTCATGAGGAAAGGACTCAGACTTGTTCTGGGAAGGTTCATGGGGCAGACCCAACACCACTGTATGAAAGTTACAGGACAAAGATTTCAGATAACTGTAAAGCAGAGCATTCTATCACTTGGAGCTAGTAGAAAGGAACTTCCAAGAGTGAACCTACCATTATAGGACCAATTACAGCACAGGCAGTGATCCTGCCCTGCATCGCAGCTGTTATAAAAGGAACACCTGCTTAAAAAGAAAAAAGTCCATGGCTTCTAAGATCTCTTCCAACTTTAAGATTTTATTACTTAAATACAGCCCATGACACCAGGAAATTCATGTTCCAACAATAGATCTGCAAAGTATGCTTGGACATCAAGGACCGTGCTGACACCACGAGTTAGCACTGTGCTCATCTGGGTTATAACGACATCATTAATAATCATAAGGAAGGCCATCCACGTGTCATGACTCTCGCTTTTTTTTTTTCTGGTCTTCATTTCCTTCCTTGAATGAGAAAAGGGCCTGAACTATCATCCCGGAGAAGTTAGTGACGAATGTCAGGTGATACGGCAAGCGAGTGGTACAATCGTTAGGAAAGCCAGTATTCTTTCACATTCATTGGGATCATATCACTCATATTAACAAAGAAAAGACTAATGCTTTCAAAGATGACACTTTTTATGTGACGTGTACAACGTAAACACTTTACATCTATCATCTCATTTAATCCTCACAAAGCCCCTCTAAGGTGGGAACCATGATATCCTCTTTTTGTAAGTTAGGAAACTAAGATGCATGGAGGTTAGGTGACCTGGATAAGGTGGCAGATCTTATGTGGCAGGGTTAAATTTCAAACCCTGGTGATACGACTTCAAAAACTGCACCCTCAGCCGCTGTGCTGTGTTATCTTTCCAGATCCCCTTCATTCGTGAGAGACAAAAGTGGACCCTGCTCATATTTGCACATCCCAGCTTCTGTAGCACACGTTGCCACAGGAACCAAATAATCGAGTTTGGAAACTCTGAGAGAAAGAACAGATTCCACCCCAGGAGATGTCCTCCTGAATCATTCAGTTCATCCCCCCCGAACACGCAGCACGGCTTCCCGATCTTCATCGCGCTGGCGGGATGGCGGAAATTAACGGAGCAAATCGCAAACTTGAGATTCAGCGCTTCTGAAAATGAGACCGGACTGAACGGCGACCCAGATTCTGCCCGACGCGGCACAGAAGGGGCCCTGCATGGCAGGGTAGACAGCAGCATCCGCTGCTGACCCTTACCTGGAGTGCAAGAAAGACAAAACTAAACTAATGGGGACCGCAGATAACTGTGTATTCCTTTCCAGCACAACAAGCAAATAAACTGCCATCGGTGCCTCGAAACTTCATACAGGGTAATATTCCTTTAATGGAATGCTTTTAGAGACGAGTCATAAAAATAAATTGAAAAGCGCTTTCTGCTGGCTACAGCTGGCATAAGCAGCATCTGAGCAAACAGGATAACACAAGGCTTAACTTAGCATCGCCATTTTTATTACTCACCCGCGACAGGTCTTATAATAGTACAAATTCACTTAAAAAACGGACTCTTTCCCCCATCACCACCCCTCCCTCTCCCCACCACCACACACCCTATAGTCTTCTGTGTTAATTCTGAACAACGTAATTACAGGTCTTTTTATGATTTAGCTTTGAGACCAATTAGCTGATACTGCAAGCCTTTCAAATGCCAGCTTCCCTCTCGGCACTCCCTGTTCTCCTGGGGATTTATCTGTGTGCTTGGAAAAGGCAAATGTTTTGTGAGGAGCAGAGAACGAGGTCTGTTTGTGGATGGGTTCCCTCCTCTCCCCCTCTCCTCTCCCTTTCTCATCTGCCTGTGCATCTTTGGTGCACCTGGTCTCTAAAATCGTCATGGTGTGAAATATACACTGAATATTCATACTGGGTCCGGGTGCGGCTCTGATAACAGGTAGTTGTTTCAGAGAGCTAACATTGGCTTCCTCCTCGCGACCACCTTCTCTATACGTGGAGCTGCAGAACTCTAGGAACAGAGGGCTGTCACCATTTTGGATAGTATTAGCCACTGGCTGGAAGGGACTCAGAAAGGACCAATCCACGTCCCCTGCATCTGCTCCTACCACCCCGCATCCCATACGAATCATATAGCAAGGCTACAATGTGGCCCTTGAAGTGAGATAGCCAGCAAAGACCTATATAATAGATCAAAGAGCAAAATCCACCTCTGTACCACTGGGTGAATGGGAGGGAGGGTGAATAAATGTAAGATTTCTGCTCTCGGTGTGCTTTTAATTGAATGTAAGAACGCTCAACTTATTTTCTATAAAGTCCTGAGTAATCAGACCATCCAAGCATCTACTCTGTAACAAGCACTTTATAAATACCATCTTTAGTCCTTCGAGATACATATAATCATGGATATTTTTCAGACAAAGAAATTGAACTTCACGTGATAAAATAACTTGCCTGATGTCACAGGACCCCAAATTAGTAAATGACAAAAATTGGAAACTTGATTCTGGCCTGACACTAAAACCTTTATCCCTAGAGCCTGTTTGCTCCCTGCAGGCCTGAAGAAATGAAGTCCAGTGAGCATTCTGCTAATTATTGTGGGGTGGCTGTAGGAAGAAGTTTAGTAGGGTAAGGAAACGTAGACTAATTTGGACAAAGCAGAGGGGTTAAGAAAGATCATGAAATACTAAAATATTAGGCCAGAAATGGATATATAGAGATAATACCAGATATATTATTAAATTAATAATTCAACTATATATTGAGGTATTATATAGCCCTTAAAAATAACTGTGAGGACCACATAAAAATGTGAAAAATGCTAATGCTACAAAGTTGAGTAAAAATAATAATAAATGGAGGTGGAATCCAAAGTACCCGCTGGTATTTTGATAGTGCTTTTTCATAAAACTTCCACTTAAAATTGTTTGAAAGGCAAAAATGAGTCCATCCCCTGGGCATAAGCATGACTATATTTACACTGTTCCAGACAGATGGTTTTCTCTCTTCTTCTAACAGATTTCCGCGGAGGGGAGTCTCATGCCCTCCCTCTGTTATTTTAGTGCTGTGCAACCCTATTTTCCCCAACTTCGCCTCGTGTCCCTACTGGTGCAATTTCACCCCGCAGTTGGCGCCTCTTCCCATGAGCAAACTTCTGGTTTGACATTTTTAAAGTGCTTTGGGATGCAGAGATCAAGAAGGGGGGATTGTCATTCTCTCCCCACTTTCCCGCATTCTGTGATCCTGCTTTTGATATTTTTGGTATGACTCGGGGGAGGGGGAGGGAAGGTAACGACTGAGCAAAACATCTACCTGCCATAAATTAACAAACCTGCGACTTTCCTATCTTAGGCTTTCTCTTTCACACCATTCCCAGTGATTCCACTTAATCTCCCAAGATCACTCACATCTAGTCGTGTTTAAAAGTTCCCATAGCCTGGAATCTCTACCTCTCCATCCTGTTTGTCATGCTGCATACCTCTCAGATCTAATTGTTATGGTCACCTCCCTCCCCCACCTGTCCCCATCCTGGTCCCTTGATGAAGTTATATGAACCACAGCCCATGTTCTCTTATATGCACACGTCCACAGGCCACACTGGCCTCCACCCATCCCATCTCACCTTCTTTTTCCAGGATTGTACCCAGCGCTGTCACACCTGGTCACTACTTAGCTGGGCAAAGGCTTTAAATGTCAGTGGCAAAGATGAAGGCAGGGCCTCAACTGAAATAGGATATAAGAGAGGACATAATTAGATCATCGGAGCTTAAAAAATAAGTGAATAAAAGTAGACAGGGTCATCTAACCAGAAACAGAGACACGGGGAAGCAAAGTTAAGAACAAGCCCATGGGTTAATCCCCGAGTCTGTGGCAACTGAGCAGAATAGGCGGCAGCAGGACAGAAAGAGCTACAATGTCCAAAGAAGAGGAAATCAGACACTCGGAGGCAGTGCTGAATTATCTGGGCACACATCACCTGCTGATGCCCTTTAGAAGGTCCATGGTCTCCCTCTGTCCTCAGCCTAGCAGCAGTCACCCTGAAGCTGACATCCGACCTTCACACAGGAGGAGCTCTGATACTGCCAGCCTCCAGTGCACCTCTCCAGCCATGCCACACCTCTTGACTTCCTCTGTCCCCGCTCATGCCTTCTGCTAGTCACACGACCCAGCTTGTAATTCTTCCGCTCTTAAGAGCTGCCTATGCCTGAGTGCAATCCCTTCCTTTTCTATCTGACACACTCCAAGTTATTCACAAGGTTCATTATGTGTCACACTATCCCCAGTACCCCTTGGCAATTTGTAACTCCATCTTCTGGGCTCTCGTAGCATTTTGTAAAGGCTTCTGTCAGAGAACTTACCAGCGTGCTATAATTGCTTGTCTACATGTCTCTCTCTTCCACTATACTTGGAGCTACTTAAAGATTCGCTATACTTTCTTGTTCTTCTTTGTATCCCTGTGCTTGGCACATTGATTGGCATATCATAGGTGCTCAAGGTGTGTTTCTTAAATGAATAAATCAAATGTTACTCATTGTATTTTCACCTATTTTTTTCATTCTCTTCCAGGATCTTGCAAACCAAGAGAAGCAATGCCCTAAAATAAACAGGATGACACTTAAGAGATGTGTCTATTAGTAGCCAGCTAATGTCCTCAGTCAAAAATAATAATAATCATTAGCATGCCTAGGTGTTGTATTTCTGTTGAGCTCTTTATTCCCAGGACTATTTGTCTAAGTAAGGACTCTGTCTCCATCAGAGCTGGGAGCACATACAAATATATTTTCTGAGACTAGCTCTATGGAGTACAGAGTAAGATTGTGAAATTCAAAACACACCTGGGAAATTCAGACAAGATCTCAATAATAAGAGCTGTAATCAAGGAAGAAACCCTTACTTAAGCAAATAATTTGCCTTGGGAGTAAAAGGCTGAACACAGTGTTCTTCACACACAGAGATTTTAGCTGACATTCCTTCTACAGTCTGAATAGACCTCACTGAGCAAACCTCAAAGATAAAATATTTACACTATGTTCAACATTAGTGGAAATGGTCTTCCAATCAGAGGGGCAAGCAGTGGGGTGCAAATGAAATGTCAAAAAAGATAGAAAGGAAGGGGGGAGACAGAGGGAGGGAAAGAGAGAAATAAAGAAAAAGAAGGAAAGAAAGAGAGAAAGAAGGAAGGACGGAAGGAAGGAAGGAGAGAGAGAAAAAAAGAAAGAAAGAAAGAAAGAAAGAAAGAAAGAAAGAAAGAAAGAAAGAAAGAAGGAAGGAAGGAAGGAAGGAAGGAAGGAAGGAAGGAAGAAAGAAAGAAAGAAAGAAAGAAAGAAAGAAAGAAAGAAAGAAAGAAAGAAAGAAAGAAAGAAAGAAAGAAAGAAAGAAAG
>CAUYRH010085765.1:0-19196 GCA_963574655.1 Perodicticus potto
GCCATTAAAAAACATGGAGACTGTACAGCCTTTGTATTAACCTGGATGGAAGTTAAACACATTATTCTTAGTAAAGCATCACAAGAATGGAGAAGCATAAATCCCATGTACTCAATTTTGATATGAGGACAATTAATGACACGGTGGGGGTGGGGGAAAGGGGAGACCAGAGAGAGAAAGAATGAGGGAGGGGTGGGGAAAGGAAGAACGGAGAGAGGGAAGGAGCGAGGCAGGTGGGGTCTTAGTGTGTGCCACACCTTTTAGGGGCAAAACACGATTGTAAGAGAAACTTTACCTAACAAATGCAATCAGTGTAACCTGGTTTCATGTACCCTCCATGAATCCCAAACAATAAAAAAGTCTTCCTATTACTCTACGCAGGAAAGATGTTATCAATGTGCATAAAAGGTAAGATACAGATGAAACTTCAGAAACTATTTCCCTAGAAAGCAACACCATCCCTACATTGCCACATTTCCAGATGCAAAGTTTGAGACAAATAAGTTAACTGACTGAAGCAGCTATTACTTGCAAGCATATTAGAAATTACAAACATTTACTGATTCACTCAGCCTCCTTGGCCTGACAGACTACAGAGAATGCCATTTTTCTGGTAGTTAATACTATTTACTTCATCACTGTCTACTATTCTTTTATATACAGTGTCTGGCTTTCAATCAAAAAAATTATGAGATCTGCCAAGAAGCAAGAAAATGTAACCCACTATTGTGAAAGGAAGTTTTCTTCTTCTTCTTTTTTTTTTTTTTTTGAGACAGAGCCTCAAGCTGTTGCCCTCAGTAGAGTGCTGTGGCATCACAGCTCACACTAACCTCCAATTCCTGGGCTTAAGTGATTCTCTTGCTTCAGCCTCCCAAGTAGCTGGGACTACAGGCACCCGCCACAATGGCCGGCTATTTTTTGGTTGTAGTTGTCATTGTTGTTTGGCAGGGCCAGGCTGAATTCAAACCTGCCAGCTCTGGTGTATGTAGCTGGTGCCTTAGCCGCCTGAGCTACAAGGTGCCGAGCCAGAAAGGAAGTTTGCAGGGGAACAGTCCCTCAGCACATATGTTGGAATTACCACACAGGATTTTCCAACATAATAACGAAACATGTTAAAGTATTTAGTGGAAAAGGCAGCTCACATGTACAAACAGGAAATTTCAGCAGAGTGTACAGAGTGTACACACACACACACACATATATATACACATACATGTACATATACATACATGTACACACATATATACAGGGGAGAGAAAGGTGCTAGAAATTAAAAAAAAAACAGTACCAAATAACTCATTAAAAAAAACAAAAACAGTGTCAAAGAACTCATTTAAAGAACTAGCAAATTAGTACTGACATGGAAGTGAGGTCAAGAGAAATGATCCAAATTTAACAGTTAGGGCTGAGGTAGTGTGGAAAAAGAGCCATTTGAAACCTAAGAGGCAATATCAAACAGTTTAATATATGTATTATCTAGCATACCAGAAGAGAATGAAATAAAGAGAGGGGTAGAAAAATAATGTGGTTATAATAGCAAAAAATTTCTGATCTACCCAAACCCCAAGAAGGTCATCAAATCCCAAGCAGAATTAACATAAAGAAAATCACATTTAAGATACCTCATAGTCAAACTGCTAAAAAACAAAAGTTGGGTAGGTAGAATGGGAAGTAACTACTTGATGGATATGAGGTTTTAATTTGATTGATGAAAATATTTTGTATCTACATAGAGGTGATGGATACACAATATTCTGAGTGTAGTAATGTAACACCGAATGCAGCTGAATTGTTTAAAATGATTGTTTGTATAATAATATGCACTTCATCTCAATAAAAAAATGAGGGAAAAGGATGAGTATATAATTCTCAAAATAAGAAGATATAAAATGGGGCAGCACCTCTGGCTCAGTGGGTAGGGTGCTGGCCCCATTTACCGAGGGTGGCAGGTTCAAACCCGGCCCCAGCCAAATTGCAACAACAACAACAACAAAAAAAAAAATAGCCGGGTGCTGTGGCAGACGCCTGTGGTCCCAGCTACTCGGGAGGTTGAGGCAAGAGAATCGCCTATGCCCAGGAGTTGGAGGTTGCTGTGAGCTGTGTGATGCTACAGCACTCTACCGAGGGCAACAAAGTGAGACTTTGTCTCTACACACACAAGATATAAAATGGCCCTTTAATATATGATGATGTTCAACTTCACTCATGAGAAAGAAATGCACATCAAAACTATGCCAAGATACCATTTCCCATCAGATTGGCAACAATTTCAAAAGCTTACTAATACAGACCAGTAATGGTGGTTCACACCTATAATCCTAGCACTCTGGGAGGCCAAAGCAGGTGGACTGCTTGAGCTGAGGAGTTCAGACCAGCCTCAGCAAGAGTGAGACCCTGTCCCTACTAAAAAAAATAGAAAAACTAGCTGGGTGTTGTGGTGGATGCCTGTAGCCCATGCTACTGGGGAGGCTGAGGAAGAGGATCACTCAAACTCAGGAGTTTGAGGTTACTGTGAGCTGACACTACACAGGGTGACAGAGTAAGACTCTGTCTCAAAAAAAAAAAAAAAAAAAAAAAAGAAAAAAGCTTAATAATGCAGTGTTTGACAGGGCTGTGAGTAAACAGGAACTTTCATGTATTGCTAGAAGACAAAAATAATACAACCCTTACATGAAAATATAGCAGTAACTGGCAGAATATGAAGTGTCTTTCCATGCTCCCTACCTCCTTGGCCTCCGTGCCTTTTATATTCCCTTTCTTTATAAGTGTGCACAAAATCTGCAACTTGCTTCTAACCAACTGAATATGACAAAGGTAATGAGATGTCATTCCCATGACTTTTTGACACTGTATAAGACTATTTAGATTCTTCTCAGCAAAGTATCTTGAGAATGGAAGAAAAAGTATCCAATGTACTCAGCCCTATTATGAAACTAATTTATAGCTTTCATATGAAGGCTATAACCCAATTATAGCACAAGAATATGGGGAAAGGGGTAAGGGAGGGGAGGGGAGGGGGGAGGATGAGTGGAGGGAGGGTAATTGGTGGGACCCCACCTATGGTGCATCTTAGAAGGGTACAGGTGAGACTTACTAAATGCAGAATATAAATGTCTTAACACAGTAACTAAGAAATGATGAAAATATTTCAGATTGTATATGAAACCAGCACATTGTACCCCATGATTGCATTAATGTATACAGCTATGATTTAAAAAAAAAAAAAAAGAAACTGTTTAGAGAACACAGCTTAGCAGACACCTGGATTGTAGCCTTTTAAGATCTTACAATCCTAGGCTGAACGTAATGGCTCATGCCTGTAATCCCAGCACTTTGGGAAGTTGTGGCAGAAGAATCATGTAAGGCCAGGAATCAAGACCAGCTTGGGCAACATAGCAAGACCCAATCTCTACAAAAAAAAAAAATTAGGCAGGCATGGTGGTGTGTGTCTCTAGTTCCACCGACCTGGAGGCTGACGCAGGAGCATCACTTGAGCCCAGGAGTTTGAAGCTGAGAGAATTATGACTACAACACTGCACTCCAGCCTGGGTGACAGAGGGAGACTCTATCCCAATAGAAAAAAAAAAAAAAGATTCTACACGGAGGGACCAGTTAAGCCATGCCCAAACTCCTGACCCAAAGAAGCTGTGAAATAATGTTAACTGTTTTAAGCAGTTAGGTGTGCGGTAATTTCCTACACAGCAAAAGACAACTAGTATTCTTAATACTCTAACCAAACTACATATGCATTTACCTTTCAGATGCAGCTATCCTACTTCTAAGAATACAAAGTAAAGATAGATCCTCTTGCACACATATTTGGTAACAGAAGATACCTGAAGGTTTTCCCACTAGCAAATATCAGCTTTAAGGTCTTGGTGCCAAACACTATAAACACTTGACCAGTTGACCTGTGACTGCTGTCACTTATACTTGAGCCCTGTGTGCACATTAACATGCTGGGTCAGTTAAAAGCCCAGGTACTGCAAGTCTTCAAGTTTTAAGGATTTTTTTTTTTTTTTTTTTTTTGCAGTTTTTGGCCGGGACTGGGTTTGAACCCGCCAACCCCGGCATATGGGGACGGCACCCCACTCCTTTAAGCCACAGGCACCACCCAAGTTTTGAGGATTTTTAAAGAAATAGGGCTTTTTTTCTTTAAGATGATCCATGCCAAACCCACAATCATGTTGACAGTAGCCTTGTGTGGCAAAGTCTAAGTTGTCATTGCATTGTGCTTTGAAAAAATCTTTTTTATATGTATTGTTAATGCAGAGATCATGACATCTACTTATCAGGATCAGGAAGATAAACCCTTCTCTGAAAACCTAATGGACATTGGGGAGGAGGTTCTGCAATTCTGTGTCTTTGATATTAGCTCCAATTCTCACAAGCACAACCAGGCCCTGTAATTGCAACAGGAAAATGCATGATGGAAAATTTCTATAACTCATGCATTAAGATCCGAAAAATCATCCTAGCTGGGTAAGTAAGTAAGCGCCAGCCAATATTTCTTATGGTTGGGACTGGCCAGGAACTGCTTCAAAGGGAATAAGCAGACCCCTCTGTATTATGCTTTAATATTTGGTATCAGGAGGTCAAGAGAAATTAGTTCTGAGGTTATAATAGGGACTTTTTTAAGACTGTGAAATAATTTTTTTTTTTTTTTGTAGAGACAGTCTCACTTTATTGCCCTTGGTAGAGTGCCGGGGTGTCATAGCTCACAGCAACCTCTAACTCCTGGGCGTAGGGGATTCTCTTGCCTCAGCCTACCAAGTAGCTGGGAATACAAGCACCCACTAGAACGCCTAGCTATTTTTTTTGATGTTGCAGTTTGGCCAGGGCTGGGTTTGAACCCATCACCCTGTGTATATGGGGCCAGCGCCCTGCCCACTGAGCCACAGGCGCTGTCCAATAGTTATTTTTAAATTTAAAAAGATATGCCTCCAACAATATGGAAATATATATGTATGTTATTAATAGTGGCATTATAGGGTGGCACCTGTGGCTCAGTGGGTAGGGCACCGGCCTCATATACTGAGGGTGGTGGATTCAAACCCGGTCCTGGCTAAACTACAACAAAAAAATAGCCGGACACTGTGGCAGGCGCCTGTAGTCCCAGCTTCTAGGGAGGCTGATGCAAGAGAATCACCTAAGCCCAGGAGTTGGAGGTTGCTGTGAGCTGTGTGATGCCACGGCACTCTACTGAGGGCGATAAAGTGAGACTCTGTTTCTTAAAAAAAAAAAAAAAAGTGTCATTATAATTGCAAGAGACTGCCAAATGTAGGAGATTGGTTGAAATAAATTATAGTACATCCAAATAACAAAGTACTCTGCAGGCTGGACTCAAATCTTAGGCTCAAGGGATCCTCTTGTTTCAGCCTCCCAGATGGATGGGACACACCACCATACTCAGTCTATTTATTAGTTTTGCAGAGGTATTTTAGAGCAGTTCCCAGACACTGCTGTCTTTTCCCATACAAACTACATTATGTATCACTTAAGAGAATTTTTTAAGATAGCCACTGTGCTATTACCTCTATCAACAAAATTAATAAACTCCTTTCTCCCCCCCTCAATACCTATTTTTATTTAAATTTTCCCAATTACTCCAAAGATATTTTTTAATTCTTCAAAATCAAAATGTTATGCCTACTATCTCTTTTTATCTTCAACAGTCTCTGCTTTCCCTCTCCCCCTACTTTTTGTTATATCATTGTTTTGTTTTGAGAAAACTAGGATATCTGATCTGCAGAATACCCACACAATTTGTATTCATGGCGTCATTTCTTGCTTTTTTAAATTTTTTCAGAATATTAGGGGGTACAAACGTTGTTATTACATACTTTGATTTTGTATAGAATTCTTGCTTCTTTTACTCAATATTACAAGGATTTATTTGCTTTGTTGTAAATAGTTCGTCCATTTTTGTAGAATGACGTATTCCTCAGATGAATATGTATGTAGGTCACAATTTATGTTTTACTAGAGGTGTCTTTTTCTCACATATGCCCCAGCTTTCTTAACCATTTTTGTTTTTCTTTAGAGCATTAGCACTACCTGACATTGCATTACTTACTGGGTATGAAGTGGGTGTCTTATTCCATTGTCTTGAGGGCAAGAACCAAATTTTTCTGTACTTCCACACTCTCTTTGTATATAGTAAGGACTAATACATGCTGTTCAGCTTGCTTATTTTCAACTTTCTTAACAGTAAACTTGTTAAAGAATCTTCTCTTATCATTAAGATTCTGTTGAAAACTACTCAACCAGGGTTGTGATTTTTAGTTGCAGACAACAGAGTCTACAAGCTAGTCTATAACTAGTCTATAGCTAGTTTAAGCAGAAAGTGATTCCTTAAAGGAAATTAGCACACAGGTGTTCCCAGGAAGACCTAGGAACCAAGTTTCACTGCTCCACAGAAGCACAGAGTAGCCATACCTTTTGTTTCAAAGGAAACCATTTTAATGACACCAATGCAACTCCTGCCCACTATTCAGCTATTAAAAAAATAAAATGAGGACGGTGCCTGTGGCTCATGGAGTGGGGCGCCGGCCCCATATATCAAAGGTGGTGGGTTCGAACCCAACCTCAGCTGAACTGCAAAAAACAGAAAAATGGCCGGGTGTTGTGGTGGGCGCCTGTAGTCCCAGCTACTCGGGAGGCTGAGGCAAGAGAATTGCCTAAGCCCAGGAGCTAGAGGTTGCTGTGAGCTGTGTGATGCCATGGCACTAAGGGCGATAAAGTGAGACTCTGTCTCTACAAAAAAATAAAAAAAAAATGACTGAGGAAGATCTCCATGAACTTAGATGTAGCTATTTCTAGGATACAGTGTTAAGCAGGAAAAAAAAAATGCAAAATAAAATACACAGTATGCCATTTTGTGTGAATGACAAAAGGGAGTAATCAGATAGAAAAAACAATCTGCTTATGGCTTGGTGCTCCTAGCACAGCAGTTATGGTGCCAGCCACATACACTGAGGGTGGTGGGTTTGAACACGGACCAGGCCAGCTAAACAACAATGATAACTGCAACAAAAAATAGCCGGGTGTTGTAGTGGGTGCCTGTAGTCCCAGCTACTTGGGAAGCTAAGGCAAGAGAATCCCTTAAGTCCAAGAGTTTGAGGTTCCTGTGAGCTGTGATGCCATAGAACTCTACCAAAGGCAACATACTGAGACTCTGTCTCAGAAAAAAAACAAACAATCTGCTTACTTTCCAAAATTAAAAAAAAGGTCAGCGGAAGGGGTAAACCAGAAACTGATGACTGACATTTACATGAGGTGTGGTAAAGAACGGGGCGTAGAAGGACGTGAAACAAATGAATGACACTTCTGAGTATCACTTTTCTGTCTAGTTGATAGTCAATGAATCAAGTAATAATAAATCAACAAGGATGGGTACATAACCGGTCTATTCACTAAAAGCCCCAGAAACAAATGTCACCTTAGTAACAATGAACATGCTTAGTGCCAGACTTTGGTTTCTCTCTACCATTCCACATTCAAAGAAGCTATGTCTTTAGAGAAATAGTCAATTCCAGAACTCTAGCAGAGAAGACAAAAGATGGGCCTTAAGTATCTCACAGTGCCCGAAAGTAAGGAAGTATTCAAAAAAAGACTGGGATATGCTCATATGACAAAGGGACACAGGAGCCAACTTGAAGGGACTCTTGGTGGCCATATCTGAGGCAATTTGAACAATAAAAAACACCATTAACGAATTATAACACACTATATAGAATAGAAACCACAGTCCTTCCTGATGAACAGTTAGATACCCAGGTAGGGGAGAAGGAAAGGCTCTTTCTTACCGTAAAATGTCAATTGATAATTGTAGTTAGAAGCACCACCATTTTACAAACAACACAGCACAGACTGCAAGAATCATCAGTAGTTTATAATTCTAGGGGAAGGAAAGTCTGAGGAGGAGCAGGATATTAACTGCATGGTCTAAAAGTGTCTTGCCAGAAACTGCTTATTAGTTGTGAGAAGAGAAATAGTAAGTAACCAGTGGAGGAACCAGACACATCTTGACTGAGTGATAAAAATTAAAACTGGCAATGATGGTCTGACAGACACTGTATGTCTCTGGATGTGATTACTTTTTAAAGGACATACATTAGTTATTTCCACTGGGGATAGTCAACCTAGATCTAATCATAAAAAACCACCAAAGTGAGCAATATTTTGTAAATAATTTCCTGGTATTCTTCAAAAATGTCAATGTCATGAAAGTAAAAGAACAGCCAAGGAACTGGTCCTGGACTGGATTCTAGACTAGATGAAAAACAACACTATAAAGAATATTACCAGGGCGGTGCCTATGGCTCATCGAGTAGGGCGCCGGCCCCATATACCGAAGGTGGCGGGTTCAAACACGGCTTTGGCCCAACTGCAAAACAGAAAAATAGCTGGGCGTTGTGGCGGGCGCCTGTAGTCTCAGCTACTCGGGATGCTGAGGCAAGAGAATCACTTAAGCCCAGGAATTGGAGGTTGCTGTGAGCTGTGTGACGCCATGGCACTCTACCAAGGGTGATAAAGTGAGACTCTGTCTCTATTAAAAAAAAAAAAAAGAATATTACCAGAATAATTAATGAAACTTGAATATAGACTGCAGATTACATAACAGTATTCAAGGTTAAATTTCAATTTGCTAATTTTGTGTATGTGCAGTTTTAGAAATACACATACATTAAGTATAGGAAGAAGGGAAGGGAGAAAGAAGAAGAAATGATAACTCAAATGTAGTAAAATGGTAAAAATTAGCGAATTATATAAGGAATATATGGGACATTTCTGTACAATTCATGTTAATTTATCTGTAATGCTAGAGTTATTTCCAAATAGAAAATCAAAAATAAAATAATAAAAGAAGAAGAAAAGAGACACATATATTGAAATTTCTGCAGGAATACACCAAACTTAAAAGTTGCCTATCAATGGAGGAAAAGAGATGAGGAAAAGGAGAGTCTCTACAAAGATCTTTAAATGACTGAATTCCACCCAGAGGTTCTCTTTAAATATCTCTCTCTCTCCTCTAAGTCAGAGGTTTCTAACATGGGATTGACAGATCCGAGGGATCTATGAATAGAATTCACTGGGTCTATGACAGGGATGAGAAAAAATTAAATTTAGTTTCAATAACTGATATTTTTTCAATTATGAATGCAGGCAAACAATGGTAGGTTTAGCAATATTTATAACTATCACCCATAGAAATCACATATATTTTCAATTCACATTAGTTGAGGTTCTCAAAATAATGTATACACCATTCAGCATTTTCCTAATACAGTAATTCCATTTGCTGCCAGATTATATTTAATGTGATACATGATAAAAGGCATGTCATATCACAAATTTGCTTTTAAAATATTTTAATAACCATATTTCAAAATAATTGGTTTTATTGTAATGCCATGCATTTTATTTTATTCACTTCAAAAATGTTATCCTGAAAAGCGGCCAATGGGCCTCAGACTTCTCCAGGGTCCATGGCACAAAAAAGTTAAGAACCTTTGCTGTAAGGTACAGATCCATCGTTTGTTTGTAAGAATGTCACGACAGGAATTAAAAGTTTACAGCTTTTTGCTTTGCCATAAAGCAAATTATAAAACATACATCACTGATACCCTTATTATTTAATTTCTAAATTAAATTTCCCATTAAGTACTAGAGCAAAAATTATTTAAATACTAAGTGCAACCTCACACATGACATTTAATAACAAACATAACACTCACACATGAAAAACATATGGGTACTCAACAACTATAAAAATAAATCAAGATTGCAAAATGTCTTATAGAGAAACTCAGTGTTCGCATATCTTTTAGAAACTAATTAAAAACAAGGCATTATTTACCATTTCTCTTTTGGAAAATTTTTTAAAATTTCTTTAATGATTGGCTGGTAGCAGGCATCCCTTTCTGCCTTCCCAGTTTCACTCCAGTCTCTCACAAACTGTTTCAATGTGGATTTTAACTTATCCATGTCAAATGTAGATGCTGGCATAATCTTTCCATTCCCCTGTTTAAAAAAGAGAAATCAGTTAGCTTCTCAGAAAGTAATCCATTTTGGCTACGGTTAAACAGACATGCTGTTAAGGGGCTATATAGGTGTTTTAGTGGCTAAATCACTGGCCTCTCACCTCAACCACGATTCAAGTGCAGCCTGAGATCCTAAATAAAAACAGTTTTGTGCGGGGGGGGGGTCTCACTTCTATTCCCAAAAGATTAAGGTCAATTAATCATAAAACCACCCTATAATTGAACAGTCTTCACTCAGGAGAGACTGAGGCTGCTATGAAAACCAAACATCCTCTCTCTCAAGAGAGGAAAAAAAAGTCCCTCCAGGTCACTGATGGGGCAGCATGGAGAGGCTCACACTGGAGTGGCCCAACCATATCCATCCTGTGGATACAAAAACAGTAGTTCAGTTTCTATTGCTGCAAGCCCCTTGAGTTTGTAAGTGAAAATAATTTCATACAATAAAAGATGAATATCGATATACTGAAAGAAATGAGCTAAACAACAGAAATTAATTTTATATAGTTTATAAAAATTTAAGTCACTATTCCTATGCCAAGACATTTCAAATACTATGTCAAAATGAACAAATCCAGTCTGTTAAGCCTACTCAAATGACTGAAAATATAAGTAAAATTATTCTAAGTAGAGCAGACAGCCTTTGCATGATTATAACAATGAAATCCAGAAAGATAAAAACCTCAACTTATACAGGTTAAACCCTAAAGTAAAAATAGAACAAACTTTCACATACATCTTGTCCATATTCTTTATTTTCAAACATATGTATGCAATCATTCACAATGGTCAGTAGTATTTCTTGATTATGATCAATGCATTTCCGAATCTTGTCCAAGTGAAGGAGAAACTGAGGAAGTAGTTTCTGTTGATTAGCTGGAAGTGATCGAAATTGTCTTTCTGTTCGGTTCACTCGTTCATGCATACTGGTGCTAAAACATAAAAGGTGTGTTTTAAATTGACAAAAGAATCTCATCAAACACCAAACTTATTTTAAGGTTGTCTTTCTGTACCATGATTCCCTTATGTTGGACACTGCACCACCATTCACGATCTCTTGGCTTTTTTAAGGATATGAACTTAGAAAGTTTTGTTATGTTTTTACTTTATTATTACAGATACTTCCCCACGCAACCAAACAACACACCAATGGTTTCTAAATAGTAAAAGTAACCACCTGCACCAATTAGGGGTAAAGGAAATCTTAGACGGATTAATGTACAAACTTAAAATTTTCAGCAAAAACAGCCAAATTCTTTGGCATTTTTCAATCTTTAAATGGGAAATGCTGCTGTGAAATTACTTTAGAATATACATAAAATGTGCTTTGAAGTGAACTAAAAGCCAACCAAATTTTCAAAAATATCATAAAAAATCTTACATGTGACAGAAGTACAAATCAAATAAAAATCAAAATTTTATAGAGTTTCACATGACGGAATCCATAATTTGCATTTTAATGTTTCAACATATAACTCTAAAGGTTACTTTAGGGACTACTTGTTCATAAAACCAGAAAAAAAAAACACTTTTAAAAGTAAAACATACATTTGAAATGTCATTTTACATCAACCAAATAGGTAAAATTCCAAAGCTTGCCCATATCAAATGTTGGTGAAAATGTATAGTAATTAAGACATTTACACACTGATGATAGGTGCATAAATTATTACAATCACTTTAGAAAATAATTCAGAGTACTACCTAGTGAAACTTAATATGGTACATGTCTTATGACCTAGCAATTATCCTCCTACACACATACTCAAGAAACTATTGGAAATGGGCCCCATGAAACATGAACAGCCTTCATTACAGCACTATTAGAAATAACAAACAAAACATCTAGAAACAACCCAAAGGTACATCATCAATAGGCTGACCAAAGAAATTGCAGTATAGTTATACAATGGAATGCAGAGAATAAATTATAGCTATACATAATATGGATAAAATGTAAGCAAATTACAGAAAAATACATAATGTACAATTGCATTTTATATATAACTAAACAATATACTGCTTAAGGATTGAGCATACGTGGGGAAAACAAGTAAATGAAAATTCAGTGATTTTCTTTTTTTTTGTAGAGACAGAGTCTCACTCTATGGCCCTAGGTAGAATGCCGTGGCGTCACCCAGCTCACAGTAACTTCCTACTCCTGGGCTTAGGCGATTCTCTTGCCTCAGCCTCCCGAGTAGCTGGGACTACAGACGCCTGCCACAATGCCCAGCTATTTTTTTTGTTTGTTTGTTTGTTTTTGCAGTTCGGCCAAGGCTGGGTTTGAACCCGCCACCTTCAGCATATGGGGCCAGAGCCCTACTTGCTGAGCCACAGGTGCCGCCCCAAAATTCAGTGATTTTTCTTTGATGGGAGAAAAGACATAGGATAACTTTTTTTATAAAACTGGGTGGTAGGTTTATTGATGCTCAATGTAATATTCCTTACATTTTATATACAGAGGGTGCCAAAAAAATGTACACGTATTTTAAGCAAGGAAAAACTGTATTAAATTTGTAATACTCCAGTCACAATTGAATTCTACAATTATAGAGAAGTTCAAAGTAACCTGCTATTTTTTGTTATCGATATAGAGTACTATAATTTTAATGTATATCTCACATACACATATATTTTTCTTTTAAATGTTCTTCCATATGTACCTAACATTAAATGGAAACAATAAATATTTTTGTTTAGTTCCCTAAATCTATTTATTTAAAATAATTCTCTCATTTTTTTTTTTGCCTTCATATGCCAAATTACTACCTAATTTCTGAACAGTAATATGAAAGTTCAGAAGATCTTGAAAAAACTTAACCAGAAACCTGGCCTTGTTTTTAGAAACGTGTGTGTGCTTCAGTAGGGGGATACTTTGGGATAATGTGAAGAGATCAAGTTGGCAGTGGCTGCACTGATTGTGCTCCGCTTCCCACTCTGGACACAGTATAACAATGAACTCTGAAGTCAGATAGATCTGGGTTGAAATCTTGGTTATTTCACCTATTTGCTGTGTGACTCCAGGCAAGTTACTTTCTTCCTCTGTGCCCCAACTGTGTCATCTATAAAAGCAAAATAAAAAATAACAATGATGGCTCGGCGCCTGTGGCTCAACGGGCTAAGGCACCTGCCACCTACACCTGAACTGGCGGGTTCGAATCCAGCCCCGGGGCCCGCCAAACAACGACGGCTGCAACCAAAAAATGGCCGGGCGCTGTGGCAGGCGCCTGTAGTCCCAGCTACTTGGGAGGCGGAGGCAAGAGACTCGCTTGAGCCCAGGAATTGGAGGTGCCACAGCACTCTATCCAGGGTAACAGCTTGAGGCTCTGTCTCAAAAAAAAAAAATAACAATGATGACAATAGGAGCTACCATTTACTGAGATTTAATAAGTACCAGGCACTAAATCCAGTCACTAAACATGGATTATTCTGAAAAGTCTCCACAAAACCCCTGAGATACATTCCCCTGCCTACCCAACAGCAATTCATTGAAAAGAATATACTCAAAAAATAAAAAATAAATAAAAAAAGAGTACTCGGGGCAAGAAGGCCTAATAACTCTTATCTTTTAGCATATTTCTGGGGTTTTTGGGTTTTTTTGAGACAAGAGTCTTACTTTGTCACTCTCTGTAACCTCGGATTCTTGGGTTCAAGTGATCCTTTTGCTTGGAGGACTATAGGAGCCCACCACAATGCCCAGCTATTTTAGAGATGGGGTCTCACTGTTGCTCAGCTGGTCTCCAACTCCTGAGCTCAGGCAATCCACCTGCCTCGGCCTCCCAGAGTGCTAGGATTACAGGCCTGACCCACCATACTCAGCCCTTAGCATATTTCTGTTTTGCTAAGACAAACTGATTTTGCACCTTTTAAAAAACTGAATTACAATTGTATACATTTATAAGGTTCAAAGTAATATTATATATGTATGAAAATGTGAGAAGTCCAAATGAAGATAAATAACATGTCCACCACCTCAAACACTTACAATTTACTCCTCCTATCTAGCTGAAACATTGTACCCCTTGACCAACCTCTTCCCATTACCTCTGGTCACTGCCGTTCTACTATCTCTATGAGACTGGTTGTTTTAGATTCTACATATATATGAGAACATGCAGTATGTGTCTTCCTATGCTTATTTCACGTAGCATTTTTCTATTCTAATGTGGTACACCGAACAGCAGTGTAGAAGTAGTGCAATTGCAAGTAGTTAGGAATGCAGAATCTCAGGACCTACACAAGACTTACTGAATTGGAATCTGCCTTTCAACAAGTTCTTCAAGTGATCCCTATGCACATTAAAGTTTAAGAAACACTTGTAATTCTTCATCCTTATAAGAATTTCCTCAGAACAGAAAAATGTTCTCAACTACCACATGTAACAATGACTATAATGGCTCCTCATGATTCTATCTTATGTAACCAATATTTACTTAGCTATTTCCCAAGTATGGGCATTTAGAAACTTTCACTTGTCTATATGATAATTTTTTTGTGCTCAAAACCTATCTATATTTTAGGGAAAAAATAGCATAAATTCCCAAAAGGAGCATTACAGGTCAAAGGGAATAAGTATGCATAAGGCTCTTCATATAAAATGATTTTCAGAAAGACTGGTATCAATTTATACATTCCTATCTGTGGAATATGACACAAGAGAACTATATAAAGTGGCCATAATAAGTCAGGCAAACAGCAGAGCTATAACAGTTATTCACTGTCAACAGTTAATTAACAGTCTCACAGAACTTCGTTTCTAGTACTGGATGCCCCCCAACTTCCCTTTTACTATACCTCAAAACTCATATTCCAATTGAACTTGTTTTTGCACATGCCCCATGAAAACATCCACCTTCCTATTTGGCTAATATTGACAAATGATACATCATAAATGCACCCCAGTCAGCAACCATGGAGTTACCCTAAAATGCTTCTTCTCTTAGTCCTACAATCAGTAAAATACAAATACATTTTTCTTTTTCTTTGAAATGTATTTTTCAAAATACATTTTTCTTTTTCTTTCTTTTAGAGACAAGGTCTTGCTGTGTTACCCAGCCTTGAGTGCAGTGGTGTAGTCATAGCTCAGGCTATCCTCAAACTCCTGGGCTCAAGCAATCACCCAGTCACAGCCTTGTGAGTAGCTAGAACTACAGGAATGTACTACCACTTCCAGCTAGTTATTTTTTTTAAAGATGAGGGTCTCACTATGTTGTGCTGGCTGGTCTTGAGCTCCTGGCTCATATAATTGTCTTGTCTTGGCCTCCCAAAGTGCTGAGATAACAGGCATGAACCTAGGATTTTTTTTTTTTTTTTTGAGACAGAGCCTCAAGCTGTTGTCCTGGGTAGAGTGCCGTGTCATCACAGCTCACAGCAACCTCCAACTCCTGGGCTCAAGCGATTCTCCTGCCTCTACCTCCCAAGTAGCTGGGATTACAGGCACCAAGCACAATGCCCGGCTATTTTTTTGTTGTTTGGTGGGGCCAGGCTGGATTCGAAGCTGCCAGCTCAGGTGTATGTGGCTGGTGCCTTAGCTGCTTGAGCCACAGGAAAGAAGCCCACAGGATACTTTTTGAATCTACTTCATAAAACTATCTGCAAATTACCCCAGCTCTAATGCTTTACTTCAAGGCTCATTGTGTCTCCCAAAATTACTGAGAGACTTATTACCTCATAGACTGTTCCTAGTTGAACGCTATTCCCAAACTAACTCCTCCCCCACCTTCCTCACCACTACTCCTAATGAGATGAATTCTTTTTTTTTTTTTTTAGAGGCGGAGTCTCACTGACGGCTCAGCCCTCAGTGGAGTGCTGTAGCATTACAGCTCACAGCAACCTCCAACTCCTAGGCTTAAGTAATTCTCTTGCCTTCAGCCTCCCCAGTAGCTGAGACTACAGGTGCCTGCCACAACACCCAGCTATTTTTTGTTGTTGTTGTTGTTGCAGTTGGGCGGCAGCTGGGTTTAAACCCACCACCCTTGGTATATGGGGCCGGTGCCTCCCCCCCACCTTTTTTTTTTTGAGATAAAGTCTCAGTCACCCTGGGTAGAATGCCATGGCATCACTGTTCACAGCAGCCTCAAACTCTCAGGCTCAAGTGATTCTCTTGCCTCAGCCTCCCAAGTAGCTGGGACTACAGGTGCCCACAACAACACCTGGCTACGTTTGGAGATGGGGTCTTGCTCTTGCTCAGGGTGGCCTCGAATTCCTGAGCTCAGACTATCTAGCCACCTCAACCTCCCAGAGTGCTAGGATTACAGAAGTGAGCCACTGTGCCTGGCCTGAATTCTTCTAAAATACAAGTCTCATCTTTGTCACTACTAAATCTCAATATATCAGCCTGTGTAGAAAGCGAGTAATAAATGTTCAGTTATACTACACA
This sequence comes from Perodicticus potto, assembly GCA_963574655.1. Classification (NCBI taxonomy): domain Eukaryota; kingdom Metazoa; phylum Chordata; class Mammalia; order Primates; family Lorisidae; genus Perodicticus; species Perodicticus potto. The sequence continues at coordinate 16,423 of CAUYRH010085765.1, forward strand.
AGGAAACCACACTATTGGTTCTCCATGGGGACTACTTACTACCATGGTTGCAGGGGTTGAGGTGAATTATGGATTGGTCAGAAGAACTGTCAATTCCTGACAGAAAAGGGAAGTAATCAGACAGAGCAAGATGAGATGAGGCATAACCCTTAACCTGTGGTTACTTAATGGTGTGCAAAGCGGCCGGTAACACACCCACAGTGACTCTTACACTAGGTGGGGTCTTGCCAAAATGAGAACACAATCCAACCCTAATTATACTATTATAATTGGGGCTAACTTCACTATACTGGAAATGCCTACACTATCAATATGGTTTAAGGCAAGGGTGGACAAATTGCCCACTGGTTACTTGGTTGTTTTTGTAGACTCTTGTTAGTGTGTCTACAAAACCCATGCCCACTTATTTACATGTAACCAATAGTTGCTTCCACCCAAGGGCAATGTTGAATAGTTGCAACAGAACCAGTTGGTCCTCAGTGCTTAAAATATTTACTGCCAAGTTTACTGAAACTACTTTAAAGGAATGTTTTACAAACTGATATGAGACTTTGCTTGATTCTGAACTAAGTATCAAGAGGCCACATCCTCCAGCAGATAAGGGGAGCAAGTATACTCAGTAGTCATTTTTCCTCAAAGGGATCTCTACCTCCAGCTCTCTCTATAAAACTGGTGTCAGTAGTGACTCCAACTCTGATTTAGTCGCCTTTCATCAGAATGCGTCTATATGAGGTCTGAGCTAAGGGCCATGGTCACAGCCCCATTCCTGTGCGCTGGATTAACTAACTGCTCTAGGAATTCCAAAGAGAAAAACCTACCTTATCAGAAGTAAAGTCTGTCTTGATTTATCTTAAACCTTGGTTAAATACATAAGATTAAATCTGTCTTATTGTATCCCTCCTTATTAATGCAGGGTGAAATTTTAGTGAACAGGTTTGAATTTCAGGACAGATTCTACCACAATTTGATTATGAAACCCTGGGCAAACATCTCACCTTTTTATATACCTATCTTCTCACCTACAAAAATGAGCTCTAAATCTCAATATTTAAAAATCTCACTCTAACATTTCTAAAATAAGAAGTTTCTGGAAAGAACTTTGACTTTTTTTTCAACTGTAGTATTTTTATATGGTAATATCTTCATAATAAGAGTGAGCTTAAGGGGCAGCACTTGTGGCTCAGCGAGTAGGGTGCTGGCCCCGGCCAAACTGCAACAAAAATAGCCGGGCGTTGTGACAGGCACCTGTAATCCCAGCTACTCTGGAGACTGAGGCAAGAGAATCACCTAAGCCCAGGAGTTGGAGGTTGTTGTGAGCTATGGTTCTATGGCACTCTACCGAGGGCAACAAAGTGAGACTCTGTCTCAAAAAAAAAAAAAAAAAAAGAGTGGGTTTAAGGCTAGTAGTTTGGCTATTCACTACAAATGGGCTACTCCTGCGTTTATCTTCATCGGAATGTCATCTAAGCAAAATCCGTAGGAATATCTAAACTGGAACCCATTAGAAAAAGAAGATATTGATCAAAAGACATTTTCTGCTCTATGATCTTTGATCTAAATCTCCTACATATTGACTGAAAGACATAGCAGTAAAACCAAGCCCTCCAAAATTTGAAAGCACAGTTGAACCTTGAACGTTAAGGGTTAAAGGTACAGACCCCCCCGAAGCAGTCAAAAATCCATGTATGACTTTTGATTCCCCAAAAACTTACCTACTGATAGCCTTCTGTTGACCAGCCTCACCAATAACATAAATAGTAGATTAACACATAATTTGTATGTTATATGTAATATATACTCTAATCTTACAAAAAAGCCAGAGAAAAAAATTATGAAAATCATAGTGATAAGAAAATACATTTACAGTACTGTATTTATCAATACCATAAGTTTATGTTGTCTGTTTACAAGATGAGTCATCCATCTGTCTGAAATGGCAGGCAACTACAGCTGCAGACATTAATTTACATTACATATCAAGCAATTCAACTTTTTCTTGTAATGTCAAGACTTTTCTCTGTTTCTTGGGAGCACTTCCAGCACCATTAGTGGCACTTAATATGGGTCCCAGGGTAGTACTCAAAAGTTTACAGTATTGCGCTCAACATGAGAAATATGCAAGATCCAAAGGAAATTACTTTTTACTGCGATACACAATTTACTAGTGAAACTAACTTCTCATGTGAAAATGACTAACATCACAGGCGTTTTTAGCAAGTACCAGTAGCACTGGCGCTCACAACGGCAACTAGAGGTGGCTAAGAAATTATTACAGCAACAGTATGTAATATAGCCAGTTTTATTCAAGTTTTAACACATCTTTCTCTTAATATTTTTTAATTTTCCAGGCTATATGGTTCATCTTTTGAGTTTTTCCAAATTGTCACAAATCTCCAAAAATTTTACATGTGTGTGTGTGTGTATATATATATATATATATATATATTTTTTTTTTTTTTTTTTGAGATAAGAGTCTCACTTTCTCACCTTCAGTAGAGTGCCGTGGCATTACAGCTCACAGCAATCTCAAACTCTTGAGCTTAAGAAATTCTCTAGCCTCAACTTCCCAAGTGCTGGGACTATAGGTACCTGTCATACCATCTACCTATTTTTTTGTTGTTGTCATAATTGTCGTTGTTTAGCATGTCCTGGCCAGGCTTGAACCCACCAGACCCGGTGTATGTGGCTGGTGCCCTAACCACTGAGCTATGGGCACTAAGCCAAATATGACATTCTTAAAGATAAATTTGTAGATATGTCCTGGTGCTAGACCT
>CAUYRH010085770.1:0-34120 GCA_963574655.1 Perodicticus potto
ATATTTTTGAGATGGATAATCCCAGAAAATTCTGTTCTCCACTGTCCTTTGCAGTGGCACAGACAGATGAGTCGGGCTTTACCAATCAGGCTCGCCCACAGATTTTGTTGTGGAAGTGGACAACTTGAGCAAAGCGGCCCCACGTAGAAAACATTCTGCTAGTAAAGGCTGTGGCAGAATCATTCAGTTTTGGAGGCGGTGGCAAGGCGGAGTTCCAGAGCAGAGGTGATGTCAGCCGGGCAGAAACGGTTGAATGCATTTGGAATGCATTCAACCGTGGTTTGGAACATCCTTCTGGGAAACTTATCTCCCACCTGAGCTACCTAACATCCAGAGTCAGTTCTGTCCTTTGTAAGTCATAACACTCAACCTATTGTAAAAGGAATATTTTCAAAATGTAATCATTTAGCATTTTCTTGCTAACATGTGGTAGGAAAATAATGACATTGTGTCTTATTCAGCAACATTCCTAAATCCTTTTATCAGTTAGATTTTTAAAATAAATATACCCTTTATCTTCAAATAATGATAATTCCGTTTCTTCTTTTCAATCCTTATACCCTCTCCTCCCCCTCTTCTTCCTCCTTCTCCTCCTCATCTTTTTCTTCCTCTCTCCTTCCTTTTCTTTACATATTAGATAGAATTTGCATTTGGGATCACCTGAGGCTTGCGTTTTCAGTGGGGGAAATGCTTTTGCCTCCTCGTTTAATTTGTCAAATGATTTTCTCTCCATTAGTTTTTAAAATCCTTCATTAGTTTTGGTACATTGCACTTCTTGATTTCATATAAGCTTTCAAATTTGCTGCCTCTAAAATTAATCACAGTGTCTTCTTACTGTTTTAACATCCGAGCATCTATAAGACATTCTTTTCTGTGGTTATTTCTATCTTCTCTCCATTTTGCTTTATAAATCTTGCTGGCGATATGTCAGTTTTATTGGCTTGGCAAAGAACCTTTCTGTTCTATGTTTATTTTCTATTTTATTAGAATGTTTATTGCTGTCTTCTTTTAAAAATTTCTTTGCTGCATGAATGCTTAGCTCTTTAATTTTTCAGTCCTTCCTCTTTTTGGACACATGCTTTTCAAGGGTAAATTTTCCTTTAACTCCTGCTTTAACTGCTTCTCAAGTTTGTTATGTCATGTATGTTAATTTTCAGCATGAAATATTTTATAATTTCTGTTGTGAGTTCTTCATTGGTTCGTGAGTTATATAAAGTATTAAAAATTCCCCCAAATATAAAGATTTCCTGGTTATACTTTTGATGTGTATTTTTAGCTTCATTGTATTGTGGTCAGGGGAGATGCCTTCAGTGAGTACAGCTCATTGAAGTATATTATTCCTGTAAAGTATACATTACAGCCCGATTTTGATCAATTTATAAAAATGTTCTATGCACTTCAGAAATAGTATGTTGTGTGTATTTTTGAAATAAATAGTACTCTGCTTTTCTTAGAACGCTGACAACTTATCTACTCAGCTAGGATTGTTACTCAGGTTGTTAAACTTTTGTATACACTCACAAATCATTTTTCCACTGCTTCTATAAACTACAGAAAAAATTATGTTAAATCTGTTGCCACGGCTCAGCACCTGTGGCTCAATGGGCTAGGGCGCCAGCCACATACACCTAAGCTGGCAGGTTCGAATCCAGCCTGGGCCCGCCAAACAACAATGACGGCTACAACCAAAAAAATAAAAATAAATAAATAAATCTATTGCTGTATTATTTAGATTAAATTATCCTTTTATTAACAATTTTAAACTTACACATGTTGAGGTTACATTATTAGAAAAATAAAATCTTAGGTGTGTTACCTGTTTCCTGGTAAATTGAATGTGTTTTCATTAAACAGTGATTTTAAAAATTCATTACTTTAAAGCTATTTTAACTGATATTAATACAGCTATATAACCTTTCTTTTGGTTAATACTTATTTTGTGTATATTTCTATCTTTTAAATTTTAATCTCTCTTTATTCTCATATAAGCAGAATTATTCCCCTAATTTCTCAGTTTTAAAATTTTAGCTGGGATATTTAATATATTTATATTTAATGTAATTACTGTTATTACAGGTAGATTTGAAGCTACCAGTACATTTTGTGTTTTCTATATGTCCCAATTATTCTATATCACTCTTCTTTTTTACATTTTCTCTTCTTTCTTACCTTCTTTTTATTATTTTATTTCTTATTTTGGAGACAGCGTCTCACTCTCTTGCCCAGTCTAGAGTACAGAGGCACAACCATAGCTCATTGCAGCCTTGAATTCCTGGGCTGAAGGTTTTCTTCTGCCTCAGCCTTCAGACTAAAACCTGGGATTAAACTTACTCACCACTATGACCAGCAAATTTTTTTTTAAGAGATGGGATCTCACAGTGTTGCCCAGAATGGTCTCAAACTCCTGGCCTAAAGCGATCCTCCTGCCTCAGCCTCTGAAAGTGCTGGGATTATAGGCTTAAGTCACTGCAACCAGCCCCTTGCCTTCTTTTAGACTGATTTTTAAAAATTCCATTAGTTCAGAAGCTTCTATTATTTTACCCTAGAAATTAAAACAGAGCACATAAGGACATTAAAGCACTTTATTTCATTTATATCTCTGATAATTCATGTATTATTATATTTCTTCATCTTACTTTTTAATTCCACAAATCATTAATATTGTTTTGTCCAGTCTGTGTTCATTTCTAATTACTCGTATATCTACCACTTCTTAGCTTTTCAACCCATTTTGTACCTGAGAATGTCATCTGCTATTATTCCCCATCTACTCAGAGTTCATCCTATAATTCTTTCTCATCGGGACTAATTTTGCTTAGCTCCCTCTGTGTTGGTTTGCCTGGAAAATGTCTTAAGCTTATTCTTATTTTTACACTATATTATTATGAGGCTTTTAAGATAAAGGTGGGTGTTTGTTTTCTCCTGGCACATTGCAGAGACCACGTCACTGTCCTCCAGATTCCACTGATGTTGCAGAGCGGTCAGCTGTCAGGACTGTTTCTCCTTTGAAAGCAGACTGCCTTTTTTTTTCCTTCTGGCTACTTTTAAGATTAGTCTTTTTGTGCAGAAACAGCACGTGGTTTCACTCCGTTGTGTTTGCTGGCATTTCTTTCTGTTTATCCTACCTGGGAATCACAATTCCAGATCTGTGGCTGGTGTTTTTAGAAAATTCTCAATCGCTATTGAACCCAATATAGCCTCCCTCTATTCTTCTTCCTACTAGCACTCTGATTAAATATAGATTAGAACTTCTCACTCTGTCCTTCACTTCCATATTTTCTAGATCTTAACACCCCTCTGATAGTACTGGATAGATTCTCTAAGCAGAAACTAAACAAATAAGTAATAGACTTAAACACAATAGACCTAACAAATATATACAGAACATTTCCTCCTAATAAAACTGAGTACACATTCTTCTCATCAGCCCATGGGTCATCCTCCAAAATTGATCATATCTTAGGGCATGAATAATAATAAAAAGAATAGAAATTATTCCTTGTATCTTCCTGGACTATCACAGAATAAAAGTTGAACTTAACAGCAGCAGAAATCTTCAAACTCAGATAAAGTCATGGAAACTAAATAATCTTATGCTGCACAACAGCTGGGTTAAGGATGAGATTAAGAAGAAATCATTAAATTTCTTGAACAAAATGATAATGAAGCTACAAGCTGTGGGACACCGCAAACACAGGCATAAGAGGGAAATTTATAGCATTAGTTGCCTTCATCCAAAAAACAAAAAAATAGCAAGTCAACAACCTAATGGACCATCTCAAGCAACTGGAAATGGAAGAACAAACCAACCCCAAACCTAGCTGAAGAAAAGAAATAATGAATATCAGAGCAGAATTAAATGAAATAGAGACCACAAGAATCATTCAGAAGATCAGTGAAACAAAAGGTTGGTTCTTTGAAAAGGTGCATAAAATCAAACCCTTGGCCAGACTAACAAGAAACAGAAAAGTAAGTTCTCTAATAACTTCAATCAGAAAAGAAAAAGGGGAAATAGCCCAGATATCATAGAAATACAAAAGATCCTCAATAATTACTACAAAAAACTGTATTCTCAGAAATTTGAAAACATCAAGGAAATGGACCAATACCTGGAAACCCACTACTTTCCTAAACTCAAGCAGAAAGAATTAAAAATTTTAAGTAGATCCATATCAAGCACTGAAATTGCACCAATAATACAAAATCTTCCAAAAAAGAAAAGCCTTGGACCAGATTATTTCACACCAGAATTATATCAAACTTTCAGAGAGAAACTAGTTCCTGTATTGTATAACCTATTCCAATACACAGAGAAAGAAGGAATCCTCCCCAACACCTTCTATGAAGCAAATATCACCCTGATTCTAAAACCAGGAAAGGACCAATAAAAAAGGACAACTTAGGCCAATATCATTAATGATTATTGATGCAAAAATATTCAATAAGATCCCTACAAACAGAATACAGCAATATTTTTAAAAATATACATCATGATCAAGTGGGTTTTATCCCAGGATGCAATGTTGGTTCCACTTACATAAATCCATAAATGTAATTCCCCAAATAAATAAAATCAAAAATAAAGATCATATGATTCTCTCAATTGATGCAGAAAAGTCTTTTGACAAAATCCAACATCCTTTTCTGTTTTGAATGAAGTAAAACTGAAAGCATTTTCACACAGAACTGGAAGTAGACAAGGATACCCACAATTGCCACTGTTATTCAACATAGTGGTGGAAGTCCTAGCCAATGCAATGAGGCAAGAGAAGGAGATCAAGAGTATTCAGATGGGGGCAGAGGAGGTCAAACTCTCACTCTTTGAAGATGACATGATCTTCAAAAACCCCAGAAAAACCCAGTGACCAAGAAAATCCCAGAGATTCAAATAAAAGCTCTTAGAAGTGATCAAGAAATATAGTAACATTTCAGGATACAAAATCAAGGCCCACAAATCAGTAGTCTTCATATATGCCAATAACAGTTAAGCTGATAATAAAATCAAAGACTGTATCTTTCCCAGTTGCTCCAAAGAAGATGAAATACCTGAGACTATATCTAACAAAGGACATTAAAGATATCTATAAAGAGAACTATGAAACTCTGAGGAAAAAAATAGCAGAAGATGTTAACAAATGGAAGAACATACCATGCCCGTAGCTGGGAAGAATCGACATTGTTAAAATGTCCATACTACCCAAAGCAATATACAGGTTTAATGCAATACCCATCAAAACACCAATATCATACTCTGAAGAACTTGGAAAAAATAGTACTTTTTTTCTAGTACTGAAGAACAAATCTGGAGGCATCATTTTACCAGACTTCAGGTTATACCACAAGTCTACAGAGATCAAAACAGCATGGTACTGGGACAAAAATAGAGATATAGATCTATGGAAAGAATTGAGAACCTATAGGTGAGCCCAGTAACATTGCCATTTGATCTTTGATAAACCAAACAAAAGCATACACTGGGGGAAAGAATTCCTATTTAATAAATGGTGCTGGAAGAACGAGTAGCCACATGTAGAATACTGAAATTGGACTTGCACCTCTTACATTGACAAAAATTGAATCTTGCGGTATAAAATATTTAAATTTAGGACATGAAACAATAAAAGATCTAGAAGACAGTATGGGAAAAATTGGTCTGGGGAAAGATTTCATGAAGAAAATTGCAATTTTCTTAGTACTTACAGCAACACCAAAAATAAATAAATGGGACATGATCAAGCTAACAAGCTTCTACACAGCTAAGGGTACCACAGCTAAAGCAAACAGACAGCCTCCAGAATAGAAGAAGATATTTGCATGCTATAAACCTGACAAAGGGCTGATAACTAGAATCGACGGAGAACTCAAATTAATCAACAAGAAAAGAGCAAATAACCTCAGTTATAGGTGGGCAAGAGACTTGACCAGAAACTTCTTTGAAGATGACAGACAAATGGCCAAAAAACACATGAAAAAGTGTTCATCATTCCTAGTCGTCAGAGAAATGCAAATCAAAACCACCCTGAGATAGCACCCAACTCCAGTGAGAGTAGCCTACATCACAAAGTCCTGAATCTGCAGATGCTGGCATTGATGTAGAGAGAAGGGAACACTTTTGCACAGCTGGGGGTATTGCAAACTAATATAACCTTTATGGAAAGAAGTATGGATAATTCTTAAAGAACTAAACCTTGACCTTCCATGATCAACTTAATCCATAATCCCATCTACCCAGAAGAACAAATATATAATTTTACCACAAGGACATTTGGACTAAAATGTTTATTGCAGCTCAATTCATAATTGCTGAGATGTGGAAGGAACCCAAGTGGCTATCAACCCATGAATGGATTTATAAACTGTGGTATATGTATACCACCAAGTACTATTCAACCATAAGAAAAGATGGAGTCTTTACATTTTTTTGTGTTTACCTGGATGGAGTTGAAACACATTCTTCTTAGTGAAGTATCTGAAAAATGGAAAATCAGGTGGTGCCTGTGGCTCAAAGGAGTAGGGTGTCGGCCCCATATGCCAGAGGTGGCGGGTTCAAACTCAGCCCCAGCCAAAAAATGAAAAAAAAAAAAAGAAAAAAAGAATGGAAAATCAAGTATCCAATGTACTCAGTTCTAATATGAAACCAATATATAAACAACACCCCCACATGAAAGAAAAAACAAAAGTATAGTCTAGCAAAGAGGAGGAGAGAGGAGGGAGACAGGAGGGCAATTGGTGGGATCTCACCTCACGTGCACAATGTGAGGTTGTTCAGCACACCCCCCTGCGCGAAGGGTTCAACTACAACTTGAACTGCACCTTAGAAATGAAAACAATGTGTCCTAAACATTTGTACCCTCATATTAATCTGAAATTTAAAAATCTGCCTAATAGGTCTTACATGTTGGAAAATGCATTTTTCATGTTTAGAAGTTCTATTTTACTCTTTTGTAATCTTCTAGATCATTTTTAATAATTTTCTTCTTCTCTACAGTTACTTTTAAGTTTCTTTGTTTCAACACACTAAGTCTCTTAAACAGTCGCTCATGGTAATTCTCATATTTGGAGTCCTCACGGCTTTCTGTCTGCTGTTGTTTGTCGCTGGCTCTCAGTTGTAGCATTTTGGTTCCTTGTGTACTCACTAACATTTATATAAGCTGATCACCGTCCTTTAAATATTATTTGTGGCATTCTATGTCTAGGATAAAAGAGTCTTCCTGTACGAAGAATTCATATTTTCTTTTGTAACATGTCCAAAAAGTCATTTCCGCAGGTATAAGCTTGTACCATCAAGTGATGTAATGTGAATTTGGACTGTAAATCCAGCAGAGGACTGGTTTTAGGTTTCAATTTCACAAGAATGTTTCATGATTTTTGTTGCAAACCAGCACGGCAAAGGGGAGTGAACCAGAGTGGAATGGTGGGGAATGAGGAAAACGCAGCACAAGAGAACACACGGAAACAAAGGATGGGACCGGGAGGTCTGACTGAGCTGATGGCTACAACTAGCACCAAAGCACAAAATCAGCTTTATTTTATAGTATCTGTACAGGGCTGTCCAGGGGGAGTAACATAGACAGAATGAGGACATAGCATAAATAAAAGACATAGTTTTGGTCTTAGGAAATGCTCAATTTGGTCCATGGAAATTTTTCTATTTGGTCAATAGGAAAATGCGAATAACTTTATCAAAGACAAACCATCTTGTTAATGGCTTTGACTATAGCATAGGCTTCGAGGAGATAGCATAAATAAAAGACATAGTTTTGGTCTTAGGAAATGGTCAATTTGGTCCAATGGAAATTTTTCTATTTGGTCAATAGGAAAATGTGAATAACTTTATCAAAGACAAACCAACTTGTTAATGGCTTGGACTCCACTTCGTTAGCATATGACAAGAAGCAAGGAGGGAACAGTCACTAGGATCCCAGCACAGTTAACAAAACTAAGGAAGAACTATGTGACTTCGTGGTTACTACTAACTTTGTTAGCATATGACAAGGAGAAAGAAGGGAGAGATCTCAAGGATCTCTGCATGGTTAACTAGACAGAGAAAGGGGTAGTGACTTTTGGCAGAGGGAGCATGAACAAAGGAATATGGCTGTTTGGGGAACGGAGGAGAAGCAGTTGGGGGTTCATTCTCTGAATGTTCCCCAGGCTGTGAGGGCCCTGCCAGTCTCACAGCCCACTCTCCACAGATTTTTTGATTTAAAAAAAAATTTCTTCCCATCTCTATTTAATGCTAAAATAACTTTCATTTAAGTCTCTTGGGCTAAATGAGTTAACTTCTGATTCATTCTTATTCTTTTTTATTGTTTTTAAGACAGGATTTTGCTGTTGTCTGGGCTAGAGTGCAACAGCGCTATCATAGCTCACTGCAACCTCACACTCCTGGGCCCAAGTAATCCTTACATCTCCCAAAGTGCTAGGACTACAGGTTTGAGCCACTTGCCCAGCCCATCTTATTCTATTGTATATCCTCTTTAGGATCCAGCTTAGCATATTAGGGGGCTTCTTCGATAGTTACCAGACTTTGGTCTCTATCTCCAGCACCAGAAGAACTTCAAGAGGGACGATGGTAAATCACACATTGGCCTTAAAGGCCTGCAAAGGAGTAACACAAATCAGTTACTTCTGTTCATCTTTTACTCAAAAGAAAGTCTCACGGCCACACCAACTTCAGGAAGGTGGTACATACAATGCTGAGCACATGGTGGGAGGGAACTTGAAATGTCGGTGAACACCCCTAACCACTAACATCCTTGTCAATTTTTCAGTGCTTTAGAAGAAGTGTTTTTATTTTTTATTTTTTTTTGAGACAGAGCCTCAAGCTGTCACCCTGGGTAGAGTGCTGTGGCATCACAGCTCACAGCAACTTCCAACTCCTGGGCTTAAGCAATTCTCTTGCCTCAGCCTCCCAAGTAGTTGGGACTACAGGTGCCCACCACAACGCCCAGCTATCTTTTGGTTGTAGTTGTCATTGTTGTTTGGCAGGCTCAGGCTGGGTTCAAACCCACCAGCTCTGGTGTATGTGGCTGGAGCCTTAGCCGCTTGAGCTACAGTCACTGAGACGAGGAGGTGTTTTTAAAAGTGTATTTCCAGTATTTATAATTGTTTTTAGAAAAAGAGTTGGCTTAATTCAACCTTTTTTTCCCATAAATATATCCCCTTTGTTAATGCCTATCGATATACAGTGAGCCTTGGTCAAATCCGTCTTTGTAACACATCTCATTCTTTTCCCTCAATAGTTCTAAGGTATTAAAAAGCAAGTTGGTGGCTTTCCAAGATAGTCAGCTAGTCAACTACAAAAACTTCATTTACTCTTACGTAACTGTAAATTTTAACCATGTATTTGTTCTACACGAAACTTATTCAACGGCTATCTTAAGAAACTTTATTTGTTCACTTAGGCTGTTAAATATATTTATTAAAGGAAATTGATTTTGCTCACAAGTCTTAAATGCACTTACTAAGTCTTGAGTTAATTAACTCATAATTCTCTTTCATTCACAAGCCTATATTTATTAACCCACGACTTCATATGTATTAATAGCAAGTGGTTTCTTTTATTAGCAAGAAAATAGCAGATTCTAGTCAAGATCTTTACCTGTGCAGTCTGCTTAAAATAAAGAACAGGTTCAAACACAATATGAAGATTCTTTCTTCTCCTTGAAGGTCAAGGACTTTTGAATACATGAAGATACAGAGTGAAGTAGACAGGTAAGGCCCCTGATCTCAGGGAGCTGACGTTCCAAAGCAGGGACAAACTCTGTGCTGCAGGCTAACTCTAATCTCTTTGTCCTTGTCTGCTGCCTGGGGACCATGCCCAAAGTGACCTTGGAAACCACGTGTGAAAATGGCATCTCTCAGCCTGGGCCTTAGGATGACAGAAGGGAGGCAGAGATTCCCCTGCTATGAATGAGAAGCAAACTTCTGTTGAATTAAGCCATTCACTGTTCGGTAATACGGACACACTCACCGGGTTGTGGATTATGGATGATCTGAGGATTCATCGGGATAGACCTAAGAGGAGAAGCAGCAGCAAGTGGTAAGTTTTGGAGAAGCATACTGGGCACATCTGTGACACTGGGTCCAGTAGACAGCTGATCAGACCTGCCTGGAGCTCAGGTGAGAGTTCCTGGCCAGAGAGAATAGATCCCAAGTTGTCATTATTCTAAAGATAATTAAAACCATGAATAGGATTGCTCACAAAGCTACTGAATAGTTCTTTTCTCTCTTGACACAAAGCTGACGTGCAGAGTCTCATACTGCTATCCTGGGTTTTTAATTGTGAATGCTTTAACTATTCTAAAGAGTGCTTTCTATTGCCCCATGAATGTTTTGAGAAGGCACACATTTCCTTTGCGAATGTGGAGTGATTTCTTCCTTTCAGTACCAGTCTCCTAAGCAAAGAGGTGATTCTGTGTCCCAGTGAGTGAGTACAAATGAGCAAAACTGCCCTTCAAACAACAGAAGACGCCTCCAGCCAGCAGCCAGTGCTGCTGCTGCTGCAGGGAATCGGGTTAAAGATTCAGCCAAATTTCTGAAAATGTTTTTTTCCCTGGGGGAATTCTGCTGTGGGGGTGAGTGACAGTGTCAGTTCAACAAAATTTTCATATTCATGCAATTTGGCCTTTTTGGGTTTTGGGGGGATGTGAGTTTGAGGGAAGAGTGAGAGATGTTAGGAATCACTGCTGTATGCATTCCTCTATCTTAAATGTATCTACCTCTCTTCATCTCAGCTGCCAGGAAGGTCATTAGAAAAACTCTGTGTCCAGCAATGCAAATGAATCCCAAAATTCATATGTTGCCAATGCACCTAAGCCAATTTTGTCATTCAATGATATTTTAATAGCTTCTGGTAGTTAGAGAATATAGATGCTACAGCCCACTTCACCTGTAATATTTTTCTCAGCTGGTTAAACTTTAATAAAAATAAGTCTCTTGATTGAATTTTGCCTGCTAATAAGTACCACACCATATTAATAAGGTATAATGAGGCAGGCAGGCACAGAGCAGATGCTTCCATAAGCATGGTGAGGTCCTGGTCTCTGTTCTTAAACACAAGTCCCTGCCTGAAGGAGCAGTCTGAGACTAGTGGTGTGGTATCCTGAAAACTTCAGCTTAGAAGGAACAATGTGGTCCTCCATTAAGTGCAGAAAAAGAGGATCAAAGAGAATCCTAGACTTTGGGTACCTCTCTGAAGGTCCTGAACTGCAGGGTTTGCTGAATTCTTAAACTTCCCTCACATAAAATCTTTCTCCCCCACCATCCATCTAGAACACCCCTCATTCATTAATAAAATTTATTTCTAGCACATCTTACCTCTGGTGTAGATTTGGGTAACAATCTTTGAAAGTTTTACCATCTATACGTACAGGGTACATATTACCCTGAAATTCTGATTAGTTTTCTCCATATGTCAACTCACCTCTCTTAAAGTGTAGGTCAAGGTTAACCTGGACATGGATTAAATGGATAATGGATTAACCTAGACATGGATTAAATACCACACTATTTACTCTGAAGTGTTTCAAAATAAATTAACCTACAAAAAATATGATATATTAAATTTTTTTAAAACTATAAAAGCCTCAAAAGGTCAGAATCAAAGTTCCTATCAAAGTGGATGATTTTGCCCCAAAATATATCTCCCCCATTCTATAACACTAAAGAATTAAAATCTGCCAAAGAAAGAGAGAATGATACCTAAAACCAAGCAAAGAATTCTGTCAGCATACATATTACTTGTTTTGGACGTAATATTTGAAGGATATGAAACTATAGATCCTGGCAGAGCATCCCACCAACTTGCTTCTCAACGCCTAGAAACTATTGGTGGAAAGGGTTCAAATAACTCCTTGCAGCCTCATTTGTGCTATCCTAAGTACAGCACTGTTTTTATCCCCTGTTTTGGGAAAGGACGATAATTTGTATTAGTACATTTTGTTGACAGTATGTGGGAGTTCCTTGTCAGTAAATGAGAATAGCACCCTTTAATTTCAAAAAATAATGGATAGAGGTTTGTTGGCACAGCTGTGGGTAGGAAAGTTCTAAAAGTATGTCCTGTTTACCACTTACTAAGGGAATAAACTTATTTTCAGGATAATAAGAGGTGCTAACAGGCAGCTGGTAAAATGTTGATCTCTCTTGTAGTATTTAAGAAGCATCTTTGGGAGTAGGGTATCTCTGGACCTATAGTGTAACTCAGGTAAGATTCAAGGCTCCAGAAAGAAATCTGAAGCAAACAGAGCCCCAAGGAAAGGAGGTGCTGATCTCACTCTGAAACATTAGCATGAGGTTCCTTCTGGGGGCTTGAAATGGCTCCAACACTTTCTTATTCTTCACACCATGGCTGGGGTGCCCTTTCTTAACAGTCCCAAACACTGGGGGAGATCTTGACTATTTTTATATATGATTACTTTATTCCTGCATCTTCTCAATTATTTCTTCCCTATGTTTTCCCTTTTCTTCTCCCACTTGGTGGGCTTTGACATTCTGTTCCAAGATCTTTTTATAATCTCAGTCCAGCGTTAGCCTGGTGATAACCACCCCCTCCGGGAGAATGCCCACGTGGATGTTGTACCCTTAGCCTTCTCCCACTACATCTGCTCAATGTAGATGACATTTAGGGACAGGGTGACAGAAGGAAAATTAAAAAGGGGAATAGAAAAAAGCCTGACAGATAGTTCCTTAGCTTAGACGTGACCAAGGGAGAGGAAATAGACTAGTCTTAGCTATTACAAAAGCAGAACTAGCTGAAATTGCAAGTGAAAAATGTTACAATTCAAAGACTGCTCAACAGCTAAGACCCCCAAAGAAGAATCAATCAATTAGTCAGCTGCCTATAATTTTTTTTTTCATCTCCCAACTTGAAATTCCCATATGTCCATATATTTGTTCACCAAGAAATTGGTTACTTGGGATGGGGAAATTATGCTTTGGGATAAGGGAATCTTTGGAAGACCCTAAGATTAAGAGCAGAAGAAATCATTATTCAAATGGTTTCTATATGATCTTGAGCATCTCATGATTAACCAATGCCCTATGAATATCTTGAAGACTTTGCAGTGGAGAAATTAGTTAAGAATACCATGGAGTCAGCTTGCTCAAGACCCTAAAGACCCGAGGTCAGGCATCCTGAAACTTTTTTAATGGGGCCAATTCACTGTCCCTCAGACCATTGGAGGGCCGGACTATAATTTAAAAGAAAAAACTATGAACAAATTCCTATGCACACTACACATATCTTATTTTGAAGTAAAAAACAAAATGGGAACAAATACAATTCACACCAACTCATGAGGCCCACGGGCCGTAGTTTGAGGACCCCTGCCTAGGTGAACCAATCAGTGAAGAGATGAGATGACAGGACTTTCCAGAAGGTAGTTAATGCTTCCCCAAATGCATAAGCTTTAGATATAGAAGGAGCAAAGCTAGGAATTGGGGAATTGTTTGTAAGGGGGCCTTCCTCATTTGCAAGGAAGAGACCCACATCTTCCTCTCAGATGTTGTTGTGTGTAAGTCACGGGGTCCCCCCTATAATCACCCATTGACCAAGTCTGATGCAAAAGCAAGAGGTAGTTTTATTAGCTAGCTAGGGCTCTCTGTCCCTGACGCAGCATAGCAGAGAAGCCTCATCCGCAGAGGGGAGAGCAGTTTTAAGGGTACAGAAAGGAACAAAGGGGGGGGGTAGGGTAAACTGCTGGGGAGAGCTGATAGGGGCGTAAAGGACAGGCCAATGTCTGTTCTGGGCTAATTATCCTGGGGAAGTATTTACTACCAGGATGGCCGAGGTTAGGGGCCCTGTTATCGCTCGGAGTAGACATACTGGAGCCGGGGGAAGGGAGGAAGCAGGTTGCCTATCACTTTTGGTATGCGACTGCAAACTGACCCTTTGGTATGCAGCCATAAATTAACCTTTGATGTGCAGCTGCAAATTGAAGGCTATGGGACAAGGTAGAATTAGTGAAAGGCTGTAGAACAAAATGAGTTAGTTTTAACAAAATGGAGTCAGCTTGGTTCTTTCGGTGTGTTCTATCTGCTTATAAACTTAAGTGTGATTAAAAACAATTAAACTTCCCTATTAAACTGCCACTGCTGCCTCACTCCCTCTTTTCACACTGGCTCTGCTGTTGCTGTTTGTTTTCCTCTTTTTGTGCTGGCCAGTTTGGATTCTGGGGACCACTTGCTAGAGAAAGGCCAAAGCAGGTCTGGGGTCTTCAAGGGCCTAACAGACATATTTCTTCCTGTCAACCTGGACTACTTTGTCAATCTGCTGATCTTTCTAGTGTCCTGTCACACCCTGAATTTCATCCTCCTTTCAGAGGGACATGGGTCAAACATTGTATTTCTGTCTCAGCTCTTTGGAAAGAGGGGAAGACATAACTTATTATGAATGTGAGGATGGGCATTGAAATGCCTTTTACAGGTCTTGCTTGAGTCAGAAGTTACAAAGAGATTGGAAACAGAAAAAACAGAAAAAAAAAACTCTGTAAAATAATTTAAAGAGGTTTATTCTGAGCTGAATGTGTGTGATTGGCGTGGAGCACATGGCCTCAAGATGTACTAAGACAACATGACCACAGGAGAAGGGTTACAGTTTGGTTTTATACATTCATGGAGACAGGACCGGAAGGTAATCATTGGGTTGACCCTACAAGGTAGACCGTCTCAAGGAGGTGTAGGAGTGGCTTACAGGATGCAGGTGGGTTTAAAGATTCTTTGATTTATATTTGGTTAAAGAAAGGATGCTTTGTCTAAAGGCCTGGAATGTTTTAACTTGAGGATATTAACCACCAGAAATTTACCTGAAACTCAAGTGAT
This sequence comes from Perodicticus potto, assembly GCA_963574655.1. NCBI lineage: Eukaryota > Metazoa > Chordata > Mammalia > Primates > Lorisidae > Perodicticus > Perodicticus potto. The sequence continues at coordinate 14,821 of CAUYRH010085770.1, forward strand.
CTGTTAGGTAAACTGCTGGCCTGTAGGTGTGCTTCAAGCTTTTTCTTGGATGGCCTTAGGCCTGTCAATGATTTAGTAACCACTGTTTCAAAGAGTAATTCCAAACGGTGGGGCGAGAAGGCATATAGAGGCATGTTTGACTTCCCTTCTCCTTAAGGCTGGCTACTGAGCTTTAAGGTTTCTCTGGGATCCCCTTGCCCGAGAGGGTGTCTATTCAGTCAGCTGGGGGGAGTTTAAGATTTTTATTTCAGTTCACAAATTTCATTTTGGCCACTGAGTCTTCACTTTCGTGTTGGCTGAAAAAGGAAAGAGACTATTATTTTTGTAGCAATTAGTCTGGTTACGAGAAGGCAAGAGATGTCTTTTGATCTATGTTTTTTTTTTTTTTTTTTTTTTGCTATAATGAGGCAGGGTAATCGGAGCCCTCTCCTTTCCTCTCCACATTGGAGGCTGAATGGATGACCCACCTGATAACCCCAACAGGTCACCCCAGTTGATCCCTGAACCTTACCACTCAGAAATTTGAAGCAAACGTTTCTGGGATGAATATAGGGCAGTTCCTATACATTTGAATAATATAAGATGGGAAATGGTGGCAGGTTCATTCCCCTTTTCAACCCAGGTGTCCCATTATACCATACAGGGCACTTAGTAAATGAATATGTTTTATTTTCAAGGATCAGTAGGGAAATACATTTACAATTGATTATGCATACTTTATAACAAGCAATCTAAGCTCTTTTCCTGAGAAAATGTGTTTCTGGGAAAAACATACTTTAATTCCTGTCTTCAAATAGCTGTTTGCTATAGGAAAATGAGAGAAGCTGCAGTCAGAATGGGAAGACACTGCCCTAGACAGGCAAAAACGTGCACAGCATTTAGTCTGCTACTACTTGCACATTGTGTTATGGGCATGTGTTACCAGAAATTTTAAAATCAGACATATTTATTTTTTATATATAGTATGGACATAGCTGATAATACTACTGTAGTTTGGCTGAAGAAAGAAAAGGAAGGCATTTCTGGGTTAATGTTGCAAGGCTATCATCCATCTTAAAGGAAATGTGTAGACGCTTATAACAAAACCCAAGTTAGAAACACCGATTATTAAAACTATGGCAGATAAGGGTAAAATTTACAGTTTTTAGGGTGAGTGTGTCCAACACCCCTGAGCATTTGGTTGAAGCAGAGCTTCTGGGTATTTATTTATTTGCTACCATAGAGGCCCCACTGCCTAGAACAGAGTGGATATATCTGAACCACATGTCATTTGTCAGCCTGTGACACAGTCTGTAGTGACACAGACTGCCAGGGGCTGCCGGCCACCCTGCAGGGAGATGCTTTGTGCAGAATCCAAGGACGAGACATCTATTATAGACCATGGGACTCTTAAAAGACACAGGAGCTGTAGTGGAATCTCAAGTAGCCAAGAGTCATGATGGGGAGGTATGAACTGTTGTGGGTTGTTGTTTCTTTTTTAAGAAATTGAGAATTCAGCTGGGTGCCTATAGCTCAGCAGCTAGGGTGCCAGCCACATACACAGGAGCTGGCAGGTTCGAATCCAGCCCAGGCGTGCCAAGCAACAATGACAACTACAACAACAACAAAAAAAATATCCAGGTGTTGTGGCATGTGCCTGTAGTCCCAGCTACTTGGGAGGCTGAGGCAAGAGAATCGCTTAAGCCTGAGAGTTTGAAGTTGCTGTGAGCTGTGCCGCCACAGAACTCTACGCAGGGCAACATAGTGAGACTCTGTCTCAAAAAAAAAAAAGAGGGCAGCGCCTGTGGCTCAGTGGGTAGGGCACCGGCCCCATATACCAAGGATGATGGGTTCAAACCTAGCCCCAGCCAAACTGCAACATAAAAATAGCCAGGCGTTGTGGTGGATGCCTATAGTCCCAGCTACTCAGGAGGCTGAGGCAAGAGAATCGCCTAAGCCCAGGAGTTGGAGGTCACAGCACTCTACTGAGGGCAATAGTGTGAGACTCTGTCTCTAGAAAAAAAAATTTACAAAAGAAATTGAGAATTCCCATGCGAAGTTTTGATAGTGCTGCACATGACTATGCATTTTATTTTGGGAATCCAAACCAGACACTCTTTTCCAGACCCCCAGCATGTGGGGATGATCAGGAGTTTTCAGAGACTGATGGAGAGACTGAGGCCCAAAAGTCTACATGCAGCTCCAATCATCAAGAGAGGGCGTAAACGGCCCTTTGTCCTCGCACAAGATCTCGCTGTGGAATCCCTTGTGGCATACTGTTAGGAGTTTATTGGTGATAGGTTGATGATGACAGCATGAAGGACAAAAGGAGAGGGCACCTGGGGAGCTAGAATGTGGTCTTCCTGCTCACAGTTTCTTGTGCAGTATGATAATAATAATATCAGCATCTTGTACATTTTAATGGCTTGGTGGCTCTCACATGCATCTATTAGGCAGTGTTATGTAAGGTAGGATGTTGCTGGCACAGCCATGGGTATGTCGCAGGCTGGGGTCTTCCTTTCAGAAAAAGATGCAGAGGAAGGTGGGGAGTTACCTGAGGTACAGTTGGCTGCAGTTGCTGATGTGACTATGGTGAACAGCAACATTTTGTTTCTGGGAGATCAGCAATGCCCTCAAAGGGTTTTATGCTTTCATACTCTGATCATCATAGCAGAATGATGCATGTTTCTGGGTTGACTCATACTGGTGATGAATGCTGTGTACGTGTAAGAATAAACACGAGAGTAACGGCAAATGTCCAGAATGATACAGCTGCTCGTCACCGCAGCGTGAGATGTGGTCTACTCGGCTCCTTCAGAACAGAACAGTGGAAAGATGATAGTGCCAAGCTTAGCTTCCTCGGAGAGACACAGAGTGGGGTGTACTTTAGAATAGGAGGCTTGTCAAAAAAGAATCAGATCAGATTTAAAAATTGTAGACATTTACTGTGCCCACAAAACAACAACCAAGTGACCGGGAAACTTCAAACCGGAAGTGGCTTGTGACTGGCTGTTACACATTCGTTCTGTTTGTTAACCTATCTCTAGCTGGTTCTTTTAATGTCACTGACTCATACTGGTAAAGATATAAAGCTTATGTTTGGGGTTGGTTTCATTTATGATTAGGAATGGTGTTTCGGGCACATCAGGATGACTTTGGTATGGGCTTTGTGGCTATGGGAGGTTGGCCTGGGGGAATATCTCAACTGTACTGTCCATAACTATTACCCTTCAGGGTCATTGAACTGAGAGAGTGACCAGCTATTTATGTTCCTCCCTTGGTCACTGCATGTTTTCTTTCCTGCAAACATTCCGAGGTTCTCTCCATGATCCTTGGGTTTGTAGTTGCTGTTGTCCCAGCTTCATTGAAGTCATCTGCAGAGACAGAGCCACTCACAGGCGTCTGTGATGCTTGAGAGGATACAACGCACAAGGTATATTATCAACACCACTGATGCGGGGGGAAGACCAAGACTTAGAAAAATACTCCGGGTATTAATTACATATAATCATTGGAACATATGGAGGGCTGTGTCAAAGAGTTAATATCTGTTTTGGATCCCCAAATACTTTGAATGTATACAAGAAACCAGGCTACACACTTCATGTTAAATTACAGCATATGTATTCAAATGAAGTTATAGGGAGGGTTCTGGGACCAATTTCATCAACATTTAAATGTATTTATCATTGCTGATTTTCGAGACTGTTTATTACCCATGATTCAAAGTCTTAGTTGAATATATCATGGCAGACAGGTGCCGCGTGTGAGCCTGCTCTGCGCTTGACGTCCTGAGAAGGATGTAGGTATCTATAGGGCCCCTGCATTTTTATTCCCTGAAGCTAAACACATTTCCATAGGCATTGGGTTTTGGGGAAATATAGAACATGTCCTTCATTTTAAGAAAATGTTTCAGAATCATGCATAGGTCTCATGACAGGACTGAAATACAGCTCAGTCAGATGTGCCAGCTCAGAGATTTACAGAGGTATGAAAAAGGTAAGTCAGTTGATCCACAGACAAAGTTGTGATGGGAAGGATATATAGAGTCTGGATATGGCTGGTACTCTATGTTATAAATAAATTACTTAGACGACCTGTGTATATCTTTTCAAATATATGTTCACTAAGAGTGGCTCTTGTGAGGCTGAGCCTCAACTGTTACCACCTGTGTACTGGCTCTGTTGCTCCCTGACGGCTACCCCTGCATGGAAGCATCATTCTATCCTAGTCCTCCAAGGGCTGAGGTTTCCAGCCAGGAGTGCCAGAAGGACATTTCCATATGCCCTGCATAGATCATCAAAGGAGTATCAACCTAGATAACAAACAGGAAGAGCCTTGCTAAAAGAAAATGATATTTACTCAGGAATAAGGCATTGCAACAGAAATATGCATGTCAAAATAAAATAATTATGTGCCTATTCAGGGAGGTAATGAGTGACAAAGGTTTTTAAAGGGAAAACGAACAGGATTCCATCATTGTTTTGAGATGATTATTTTTGGCTGCAAGAAATAATGATAAGAATGGAACCAACTGAGATTGAACAGGCAGGGGCTGGATGGATGTCTTTGCAGAAGTATTTTTTGTGTAAGGTTGTTACAGCTTTTGTGCAAAGGTTATGGTTGGGCAGAATTTTTTCATAGTGTATGTTATCAGGCATGTATGCATGAGAACTCTCTCTACCTGGCCTTCCTTGGTTCTATTTGTCAGGACTTTTGTTTTGTTTTGTTTTGTTTTATTTTGTTTTGTTTTGTTTTTCACACAGTGACTCCGTTTTGATGCTGTGAAGTTTTCACAGGAGCCAGAGTGGTTTGTGAATTTAATGACTCTTCTCTTCTATGATTCCTGTTTTCTTCACTTGCTTTTCTACAGTTTAGATATTTGACCCTCTAAATCTCATGTTGAATTTGATCCCCCATATTGGATCTGGGGCCTCGTAGGAGGTGTCTGTGTCACAGGGGCGGATCCTTTCTAGATGGCATGGTGCCCTTCTCGCAGTAATGAGATAATTCTTGCTCTGTTAGGTTCCCGAGAGAGATGGTTGCTAAAATGAGTATGGCACCCACTCTTCCTCTTCTCTTCCCCCCTTGCCATGTGGCGTCTGTACACGCTGACTCTGCTGCCCCTTCTATCATGACTGGGAGCACTCTGACCTCCTTGCCAGAAGCAGATGTAGGCACCATGCTTCTCGCTCAGCCTGCAGAACTGTGAACCAGACAAAACTCCTTTCTTTATAAATTGCCAACCTCAGTCATTCCTTTATGGCAACACAAATGGGCTAAGACGTGCTTCAAAGATGACAGCCACAGCATTGTGATTGAGCTGGAATGACCTGGGAGGTGATTTGTGCCAGGATTGTGGTGAATTCCATTCTCTCCAGAGCCTCCCTTCCACGTTGGTTTTCTAAGGTGGCGTGAATTACTCCCGCCTCTGGAACCCAAGTATCTCTCTTTGGAGAGGTTGAGTAAATGCTAACATCACTGATTCAAAGACAGGTGGGATGGTGCCAATGCTAAAGGCACGAGTTTATATTATTTTCAGGGATAAGAAAAAGTACACCCACATATTAAAAATGGTGATTTTGCAGATGCTCAGAAACATCACTTTGCTCTTGAAAAAGCTAAGCTGTATTCATTCTAATAGACCTTGTTTTCTGTCCTGCTCTCAAGAGTTGGCGGAAAGGTAATGTTTATGCTCTGCTGCACCCAGGCTCAGATCTGTCAACAGACCTTTTTAAGTTTATAAAGCAGGATCTCAGCAAGCTAGAGAAGTAGATGTAGTGCTGCAAGGGCTGATAGCACTCCTGATAAATGTGAAGTTCAGCATTTTAAAGACATTTCCAAGGAGCCTTTTGGTGATTATGTTCACCAACTCCACCATAAGCAGGAAGCTCCAGTTACCCAGCTGGCATGACATTATCAGAGAATAAACGGAATATATTGGAATTTGTTGCTTTAAAGAGCAGTTGCTTTGAACCCCCAGGATGTTAAGTTTGCTGCTGGAGAGGTGAAGGTGAACCGTGGCCAAATCTTTCCAATACCACTTCAGAGAGACATCTAGGAGCTTTCGCTTTCCTTTTTTTCAAATTATCTCTCTTGCAAATTCAGAAGTGATGATGTGGCTTTGGTTTGTTGGAAGGATCCCAAAGATACCACACAAACTGTACTGAGCATCTTCGGAACTTGCTTCACTGTAGCCTCTGTTAGAGAGCAGCAGTCTTTAGCACACCCAACCCTGAGACTGTCGGCATCACGGAGGGAGACTGGGACTGCTCTGCGGTAATTACCATGGGGAACGTTCCCGTGAATTGCCACCTGGGCGCCACACTGAGAGTTCTTCCTGCAGACCCCAAGTATTATAGCTCTAAGACACAATGGTGCTCAAGATAATGGGATCATACTGAACACTGGGAAAGGGCAGCAAAGTCAATTTTGATGTGTTAAAAGCCCTCAGGTTTGATTCTTTCAAAAAGAGAGAGAATGCCCTCAAGCTTTTCTGTGCAGCAGCAGGTCGTCATTTGTGATAAGGACAGCGACGGATAATAAAAAGGTGAGGAAGAAACTCTGCAAGGTAGCCGTGTTTGTGTCTTATAACTTTAAAGCATGCTCTTCTGGGTGCTGAGTCCTTTGGAAGCCAGTGCCATCCTAGCTAGACCCTTTAATTCTGGGAGAAGCTTTACAGGTGTGTATGTGTGTGTGACAAATCTAATGGGAAAGAGAGACAAAGATGTCATCAAAGGTTCTTTTCGGAAAATTGTCTGGTGCTATGTCTGACCTATGAAGGCCTCTGGAAATAATAATACAGCGTCATGGTTCTATGAACATATTAATACAGACAATTGTGAAGATCAAAACAGCCCTTTACCAAGTATTTTCTGCCAACAACATCATGATCCTTAACCTTATTCTAAATATATTCTGGCCAGGGCAAGGGAAACCACACTATCAATATAATCACAAAATACATATTTCTTTTCACTACCTGCCTAAGACAAATCACAAATGCCTGCATAGACCAGATAAATATACTCCATCCATGCATATTTCCTTCTGGAAGCTTTCCATGGAGCCACATGGTTGATTCTGCAGAGACATTCAGATAAATTAAATATGCCTAAGATTCCTTGATACATTACTTCCTTAAGAAACTCTCATGGAAAGCAAGTGTCTTTGTGTGGCTGGCTCTGAGTATCTCAAGGAAATGCTTGGGAAGATGAAAGGAAGGTAATTTTCCAGCAGTCTATAATCACATACCTTCTGTACCATACAGACTCAACAATGTCTGATGGTGTGCTAAGGAATCTATGTCTATTGGAATCACTTATGTGGGCATCTCCAAAACAAAGTAAAGCTGGAAATAATCTAAGTTCTGTAATCTCAAGATTTCCCTGACACAATGAAGGTTAAAATTTATCAACCCGAAACAGATCTGTAATTTTTTAATTGATACATTGCAGATATATATATCTGGGGGCTAACGTGATATTTGATACATTGGTATAATGTGTAAAGATCAAATTAGGGTAATTGGGATATTTATCACTTTAGATATTTAGCTTTTCCTAATGTGAAGAGCATTGAAATTATCCTCTTCTCATTATTTTGAAATGTACACTGGATTGGTGCTAACTATAGCCACCTGACTGTAGTTCAGTATTTTAAACAAAGGTGAGCACTGGCTGAAAGACTGTGAGATGGCGAGAATCTCAGATGTCAGCAAGTCCTATTGTCTTCATGGTTCTGAGACTTCTGACCACTTGTAAGTGGACTATAACAAGAATTTGTATCTGGCAAATGAGTTGTCATCAGATGAAACAAATGAGGGACATACTCTCCCTACATAGGAAAATATGTTATTACTTTGACCCATCATCTAGGCCTGTGCTGTTCAATGCGGTGGCCACTAGCCACATGGGGTCACTGGGTTCCTACATGAAATCAGGTGCAAGTGTAAAATACACACCATACTTCAAAATGGTAGTATGAAAAAGAAGAAAACAAATATCCCATTAATCATTTTTTATAGTTATTACATATTGAAATAATATTTTTGTAACATTTATTAGGGAAAAACATCATTACACTTAACATCATCACCTGTTAAACATCATTCACCTGTTTCTCCTTACTCTTTAAATATGGCTACTAGAAAATTTTCAATTACTCATGTTTTACCATGTATAATGCACTCCAGTACATCACGCACACCCACTTTTTTGACCTGAACTTTCAGGAAAATGGCCCTGGAGAAAGCAAGCAGCTCTCAGCTGGGAGAGGCACATCGGGAAAGAACTAATGCTCCCGTGGTGCACATGCAGTTCGCACTGCCCTCCCATGGCTGTCCACTCTGTGAAGGCGGCACCTTCTGTCTCTCCTGAGAGCCCCCCTCTCCCTGCTATGTTGAGGGCCACAGCTATGATGGCCACACACATGCCCAGGGAGCAGGAGCTGCCAAAGCTGCTTGATCAACAGCAATGCAGTGGGTCCCCTGGGACCTGTGCGGGACTCCCAGCCTGACAGAGCCATGGTCCACCTCCCCAGCCTACCCCCCAGCCCCCTGATTGCTATGCTCAGCAAATACTGCTCCAGCCTCCTCCTGCCAGATCTCAGATCCTCCTGGACTGGAACCATGTGTGCCCAGCAGGCCCAGGCAGGATGGTAGACTGGGAGCCCCTGAGGCTCCCCCGATCCCTAGCCACACTACCTGTGTATAATGTGTCTTTATTTTTCCCTCAAAAATTGGGGGGGAGGGTAGGTGTATATTATACACAGCAAAATACAGTAAAAGGCAGCTTGCGTTTTTGACTCACATTAATATTTTTACTGGATATCACTGATAAAAATATTTCATCTTGCTGTGTCTTAAATTGAGTGGGCAAAATAAAGTCTGCAGCTCTTCTTAACACCAGATTTTGACTAGTAGTAAAGTCAGAAGAGATGCTTGCTTAGATGTGTCCTTCCTGAAGGTCAGTGTGTTGGTAGAATTTCTTTCTTCAGCAGGCCCTTAGTCTCAGAGATTTGAAGAAGGAACCCAGGGACCATGGCAAAATAAGATGTGTTAGATAAAAAGGCATACAGAAAGGACCAGAGCTTCTGGCAGAGGGAAAGACCCAAGTGGGGAGTCTTCACAGGTCTTCCGTTTAGAGGGAAATATGGTCTTGAGAATTACACTCGGCCAGGACTTGGTATGTGCAAGACACCTTTTCAGTGTTGACAAGTGTATTAACAAACAAATGCAGTCTCTCCAGCCCCAGGCAAAATAGTAGGGTGTCCACTTCAGAAGAGTCCCAGCTTTCGTGAAATCGCCAGGGCCTAGGAAACTGACATGAAATTGCCCAGGGCTAGGAAACTGGGGTCCCTGTGCAGCCCTGCATGGGGAAACCCTGTATCAAGTGTATACCAGCTGTTCATTCTCCTTGCTGGGAGCCCCAAACTTGATTAGCATCTCAGAAGTCTTAGACAATATGAATAGCTGCTACAGAGGAAACCCAGATCTTCTACTGAACAAGATATACCCACTTAAGCAGCGGTTATGAAGTCAGGGGAGGGCTATAGAGGAGTGTCTTTTGTGACCTACATTGCCCTGCCACGTAGCAGCAGGCAAGCAGTAGCTCGGCGAGGAACAAACCCATCATGGTTTACCCACGCTCATAGGCTTTACTGAGCAGGAAAGTGTGCACGACCAAGGTACAGAAGGATGTGCAGCTTTTCAAACACGCTTGTCTGGTGAGTCTAGGGGAGTGAAAGATGACCCAGTTGCTAAGAAGAGAAGAGCTGGGCTTATTTTGTAAAAGGAAACAGAATTTTTCAACTTTTTTTTTTGCAGTTTTTGGCGGGGGCCACCACCTCCGGCATATGGGACTGGCGCCCTACTCTGGTGAGCCACAGGCGCTGCCCAAAAGAGAATTTTTATGTATCCCTGATTTTCTTCTTTTGAAAGAAGGTGAAACAAATTTTTTATTAGCATGAGGAAAGTATGAGTTCAAGGACAAGATGACAAAATACACCTAAAGAAACACAAACACCAAATAAAACACCATGATTGGGTTTATGACGGGTGGATTATAATCTTTATTGCAATGGTTGATGGAATGTTAGGAGACAGATGTCTGTAGAGAGTGGAAGATTGGCTGGGACAGGCTATTATTGCCCCAGCACCAGTTGTCTTATTTATAAAAATAAATAGCCATTCTGTTATTTGAGTAGAGGAAGTTAGTACACATTTTTGTCTTCTGGCTAAAAAAGTAATCCTTGCCAATGATGGGATAAGAAACAAACATTTAAAAGCCACTGTAATATAGCCACACATTATGGAATATGAAATATTCTCATTCTGAAATGTCACTAGTATTTTACTTTTTAAAGAAAAGAGACTAAAGAAATAAAAAAGAAATTAGCAGTTATTTTATAGATATGAGATTTAAGGGGTCAAAATTTACAATAATTTGAATATAAAAAAATAGTAACTGGTTAATCCTAACACACTAATTAAAGTCCACAAGACATAGTGATCCTCCAAAAAGGAGGAAAGGCTAAGATAAAGCTGATACTGACCAGGTTTATTCTGTGACAATGTGTTTTACAAAAGGGAAAAGATTTATTCACTAAGCAACCCAGGAAGGAGGTAAGAGAACGGACCTCAAATCTGTCTCCTTGAAGATAAGGCTTAGAGTCTTTGATGGGATAGAGAAGCAGAGTGGTCTAAGGCATGAAAAAAAGTGACTGGCAATGGGGAAAAATGAAGTAATCAGTGATCTGTGCAAACATAGCTGGGGTTCATGGCACTTTATAGAACATATATTTAAAAAATGGCAATGCTGGCATGATAGGAGGTCGAATTTTTGGCCTTCTGACATCAGAAGGCCATCTCTTAGGTATTTTCAGAGGCCCAGTTGAGGGGTTGGTGGTCTTGTACTAGATGGGAGCTCTTCCAAGTTCCTGAAAAACAACTGACGAGACTGTTACCATGGTGTCGTACACGTGTTATTTATAAGGAAGCCAATAAAGGTTAAGTTACAGAGTTCAGCAGCACGGCCTCTAGCTTCATGGGAAAAATAAATAAATATAATAAAAAGCGAGTGACCCAAAGTAAGCTGAGCAGGTTGAGTATGGCAGACCTAATCAGACTAGCCACTCAATCTGAGAAAGCCAATTAATGAATGTAGAAGGAATAACAGAATTAGAGAGATTGTTTTCCAACTTTCATTACAAAACTGATTCAGGCAAGCATCATCAATGGTTGTTAAGATCAGTATGTGAAAGTTGGCTGCACAGTACCAAAACATTTGTTACCACCCAAATAGGTTCCTTGCCCACTGTCTAGGAGGAAGGCGGTACACAGAGGTGGTAGGGGGTGCAGGAGAGAAAGAGTTTAATATGACAGGGCACCAAATGAGAAGATGGGAGGAATTTCTCAAAACCACCTCTGGAGAATTTGTGGGCTTAGGTTTTTTTATTTTTTTTACTTGTATTTATTTTATTTTATTTTTTTTGCAGTTTTTGGCCAGGGCTGGGTTTGAAACCACCACCTCCAGTATATGGGGCTGGTGCCCTACTCCTTTGAGCCACAGGTGCTGCCCAATGAGCTTAGGTTTTTAAAGGTAGCTCGACAGGCAAAACGCTAGGGAATTGGGTCTGCTGATCAGCTGGGGATAAACCACACAGACAGGAAGGAGAAATTGTCTTCTTGGCCGAGATAGTTCCAGGGTAGAGGGTTGTAGGACATGTTGAGTTAGTTCCCCTGTATGCCCACTGGTCTGGTTGGTGTCAACTGGTCTCTCTGAAAGCAGAGTCTGGAAGATATCTTCAGTCTTACAGCAGCGATATTATTGACAGAGTGATTGAGGAAGTCACAAATCTTATACCAGTCAAAGATTTGTAACTCATGCAGTAGCAATTACAGGAGGGCAAGCTAGGAAACAATGACTAACTTTTAGCTATGTCTCTACTTCTGTAGAAATCAGACTTTTACCACAATTCTTGCCTTATGACCTTATATGACTTTATACAGGTGATTGTAGTATTGGCCCACAGATTTTTCACTGATGTGAAAGTGAAAACATACCTTGGTAGTGAAGGAATTTGATAATGATCACTCTCTTAATGAATGATAAAACTTAGATCACTGATTGTGGGACACCATGGCATTCCACGGTAAACTATGGTAACATTGTGTGAAGTCCTCTTGCCAAAAGTCTTTATCCCAAGTCCAGCTGAGCCTAGAAACTACCCTCCAGAATGGTCTTGTAGAAGAGCGAGGCTTTCCTCAAAGGCCATCATGTCCCTGGCTGGGTCTAAAGAGAAAGCTGACAAAGACAGATTAAAAAGAGAAGAACGTACGAAGTTGTTTACTAGATTTTACATGCCATGGGACCTTTCATTAGGAAATAGGGGAAACTGTGTATGTTTTATACTAAGTCTGATGGAGAATGGATAGTTGTGGACTAAAAGAGGTATGATATCATGATAAATGGAGGGGAACCCAGCAAAGCCCATTTGTTCAGAGTCTGTTCTGTCTCTGTGTCTCCAGAAGTGATGACTTGGGGGTACAGAAAGAAGCCTCTGGAATGAGGATCTCGTGACCTATTTTGAGGGAAACTCAGCTGGCCTTATGGCCTGCTTCATGGGAGGAGGGGACAGGGGGAGTCTAGCTTCTGTGGGAGGGCCAGGTGGGCAAAAGTCAAAGAAGGCTCTCCCAGGTCCTTTCAGCTTAAAATACGTAATACGCCAAGGAGCCATATTGTAGGGTAGTGTGTTCTGAGCCTGTCAATAGCTAGTAGCCACATGTGGATACTGAGCAATCACAATGAGGCTGGTCCAAACTGAAACAAGCTGCAAGTGTAAAATACTGGACTTCCAAAGACTTAATAAGAGAGAAAAAAAAGAATGTCAAATATCTCATTATAATCAATGTGTTAAATGATAATATTTTGGATACATTGCGTCAAATGAAACCTGTTGAAATTAATTTCACCTATTTTATTTTACTTTTTAGATGTCTAGACAAAGTTTTTACAGTTTTATCAAATGCAAGTACTTCAAGAATCTGAATAAATCAAATATGAAGACATTAGCATTTTCGTCACTCTCTCCAGCAGCCCATATACAGACCTGGACACTGTAATTAACAGACGACTCCATAAAACTTCTTTAAGAGTGGCAAGTGTCATTTTGGTTGACAGGTCGGGCTCTGGTGTAATTAGGAGATGGGTTACCAACTAGGTCTGCAGCAGCCCCTGCATTAGGCTCTTCCTTCCTAATTTTATGAGCGGGGAACAGTAGATCCTCTTTATAGACAGCCATCAGTGCTAGTTACGTATAGTTCAAGAAAGGAGGATAAGATGTGCCTGGATGTGGACTTCTTCATGCACATGTATGTATATGGCATCCCTCAAAATCCACCTCTGACTTGGTTTGTTTTTTGAGCTGTAATGTATTGAACACATTGACTGCCATACTAGGAAAAAAACAATTTACTTGAGATCAGTGTTTAATTAGGTCAAGCACATTAACTTCCCTGTGAGTTGGTGTTGAGCCCAGGCCTCATGAAGCATATATAACTCACATATCTTTTGACCTATCCTGATCTAATAAAACACTATGAGGAAAAAAGTCTTTTTCTTGTGTGGCTGTCAATGTGTGAGAGATATGTGCTCGGCTCGGCACCTGTGGCTCAACGGGCTAAGGTGCCAGCCATGTACAACTGAGCTGGCGGGTTCAAATCCAGCCTGGCCCGCCAAACAACAATGGTGGTTGCAACCTAAAAATGGCCAGGCGTTGTGGTGGGCACCTGTAGTCCCAGCTACTTGGGAGGCAGAGGCAGGAGACTCGCTTGAACCCAGGAATTGGAGGTTGCTGTGAGCTGTAATGCCACGGCACTCTATCCAGAGTGACAGCTTGAGGCTCTATCTCAAAAAAAAATATATAAAATAAAATAATAAAATTTAAAAAAAAAAGAGATATGTGCTCAAAACTAGCATGAGTCAAATACAACTCACATGGCAGTGAATGTGTTAAATTATTAATCTTTGTGGGTATGTGTGTTGTGTGTGCCTGAAACATTCTGAGTAAAACCTCTGCAGTGATGGTGTGGCTCTTTTTGGCATCTTGTAACGCTGACTGGTGACCTTTTCCTTTTGATGATGCATTGTTTGCCTGAGGTTTTTACTTTGCATAAAGTTCTGCGCTGAGTTAACCGCCTACATTTTGTAGAACTCTCATTTACTTTTTGATCAATCTCTTTTTGTTGTGGTGGTTGATCAATTCAACTTCTTTACTGAACAGTCTTCTAACATTCCTCAACACATCCACTCAAATTTTGTGACTCCTAAGAGGCCTAAAATGTCAAAATTTCTTTCAAAAGTGATACAGTCTTTCAAAATAAGCTCTGAGCTTCTTTCCTCCCCTTGCCCAATCATCACTGAAGCTCCAGAAAGTCACACTAATACCAAACCAAGTTTTCTATCCCAAACCGAACTGAGTCCTGTTTAACTTTGCTGTGATTCCAATTTCTATCTTAGAAAATCATTTGTTTCTATCAAACACTCCTGTCCCTCAGAAAGCAAAAGTGCACCTTCACAATGAGAATTAGGAAAAAGAAGGGGCCTAGCCAGTGATCTACTACAAGGAAAATAAAGACGAGGTGTAAAGTTCAGAAAGGAAGAAGCTGAACTGTCATTATTCAGATTAGATGATTTTTATAGAAAAAATGCAAAATAAACATATAGAGACAAATTCTTAGACCTAAAGGGCATTTTTAGCATGGTCATTGCATACAAAGTCTATATATGAAAATTGTTTTTTCTATATGCTAGCAATAAACAATTGGAAAAGGAAGTTAAAAAATATCATTTAGGGCAGCACCTGTGGCTCAAAGGAGTAGGCCGCCAGCCCCATATGCCAGAGGTGGCGGGTTCAAACCCAACCCCGGCCAAAAACTGCAAAAAAAAAAAAATCATTTAGCATTAAATAAACCCAAATAATTAAAAATAAGTCTAACAGAAGATGTGCAATACCTCTGTGCTGAAAATTATTGAGCAATATTGAGAGAACTGTCCATTTCTAAATCAGTGGAAAGATATATTATGTTCACGGGTTGAAAGATTCAACATTGTTAAGATGTAAATTAGCTATGAATTGATTTACAGATTCAATACAATCTCAATCAAAATCCCAGTAGGTTTTTCATTGGAGATTAAAACATTGATTTTAAAATAGGGTCTAGAATTACCATAAATATAAAAAAAGAAATAAAGTTAAGGAACTTAACCACAGCTTTCAAAACTCACTAGAAACTTTTAACAATTAAAAGTTTATATTGATGCCACAGGAGACAAATAGACCGATGTAATGAATGGAGAGTCCAGAAGCAGATCTATACTCATATACTCATTTATTTTTATAAAACTACTTCAATTGAAGGGGAAAGGATGGTCTTTTAAATGCTGCTGGATGAATTGCATATGCATATATTTCAAAAAATGTTGGTCTATTCTTCACACTGTACACAAAATTAATTCCCCGTAGATCATAATCCTAAATCTGGTAACATGTGAAAGAATAAAAATTCTAGAAGAAAACATCATGACTTTGAGGCAGACAAAGTTTTATTAAATAATATACAAAGAACACCAACCATAAAAGAGCAGATTTATCGAGAAAACGTTATTGAAATTAGGAATCCTGTTTCTTAAACAATACCATTAAGGTAATAATACTACCATGAAAAAACAGCCATGTAGTAGGAGAAAATGTTTATAATTATATTCAACAAAAATTTATATACTCACAACACATAAAGAACTCAATGTATAAGAAGATATCTCATGGCCAATATGCATAATATAACCAGCTCTGTGAACAAAAATGCTTTTTACAGTTCTCTTTCAAGTTTTAAGTTCTAAGTCCAGAACTTAGGTTTGCTGTCCAGAATTTTATAGTTTTCTATTTCACTGACCCCCTCACTTTTGAGTTGTTTTTCAGAATGGTGAACCCTCCTTGCAGTAATGAGATAATCACAAGGTCTTATACTACCCTATTGTTCAGAGAAGACAGGATAAGCAGCATTCCACTACCCTTTTGCCCAAGAACCCCCTGAGCAACCTGCTTCCTACCACTGCACGTGCACAAGACCCAACAGGTAACTGACATCCCCTCCTAGCTCATCCTACTATGAAGGTCCCCACCCAGGCAGGGACTCATCTACTGTTGTTTGATCATGCAGAGTCTGTGCCAGTCTGATTTCTCACTGTGCTTGCACGCCCTGCAGTTCACCCCAAACACGTAATGATGCTCACCCACTTCATGCATTATTCATTTTACCTCTAGGAAAAAACCCCGACCTCACTAGTCAAGGAAGCAGATTTAAGGCAGTCCTTCCAACTTCCAGTTGATGTCGTTTGCAATGAACCCCTTTTCTTCTTTGACAATCCTCTTTGAGTAAATGGCTTCTGGGTGGCGAGCAACAGAGCCTACTAAAAATACCACTTTTTGGGTTTGTTAACAATATGGAAAAAGAGTTCAGCCTCATGACTTTTCAAAGAAATGCAAGTTAAAACCACAATTAATTTCATAGTTGTCAAACTACACATTCACCACAATAACTAAAACTAAAAAAACTCAAGAATTTCAAGAGAAACAAGTATATATGTTCACCATAGGATATACATAAGAATGTTAATAATAGCATTATTCATAATCTCCCTAAACTGAAAAGAATCTAAATGTTCATCATCAGGAAAAAGAAAATTATACATATATGTGTATACTTACATCTAATGGAATATTATATGGGTAATAAAGAAGAAAGCACTACATACACATCAACTTCGATAAATCTCACACTGTGTTGAGTGAAACAAAACCAGCACAAAAGAATACACACAATACCATTTTGTTTATACAAAGTTAAAGAAGAAGCAAAATTACTGAATGATTATAAAAGTCAGAATAATAGTTACCATTTGGGGGAGGATTCACTGGGGGAAAGGACAGCAGCATTGTACAGGGCATCGCAAATGCAACCGGCTCTATGAACAGATTTCAATGACCCCTACAAGTTTTTTTATAATCCTTTCCCTCACTACTTGACCTCTTGTGATGATTTCCATAAATGGTGAATTTTTTGCAGGACAAATAAGCTGAGATTGTGAAGGCCCCTCGGTGGATTTTGTGATGCAAAGATACACCATCACCTACAACCTGCCCCCAAAGCACATGTCTCCTCTCTAAAAAAAACCAGGGTTGAAAACGAGGATCGAGTAATTGGTGGGACCACACCTATGGTGCATCTTACAAGGGTACATGTGAAATTTACTAGATGTAGGATATAAATGTCTTACCACAATAACTAAGAAAATGCTGTGAAGGCTATGTTAACCAGTTTGATGAAAACATTTCAAATTGTATATAAAACAAGCATTTCATACCCCCATGATTGTATTAATGTACACAGCTAAGATTTAATTAAAAAAAAAAACAAAAACACAGGACCACCATTAGTTGGAGAGATGGCTATCAGGCAGCTTCTCTTGTTCTTATGACAAGACATCTGTCATATTCAAAATTTCTTTCTTCCTTGGCAATCCCCATTGTCTCAATAATTGGACTTTTGTGCAAAAGGCAACCAGACTTAGGGAAAAACTGCCTGCAGTTTTTTTTGTTTGTTTGTTTTGTTTTGTTTTGTTTTGTTTTGAGACAGTCTCACTTTGGTGTGCTCAGTAGAATGACCCTCATCAATCACAGAAACCTCAAACTCTTGGACTCAAGTGGTCCTCTTGCCTCAGCCTCCCCAGTAGGTGGGAACACAGGGGTGCATCATGACCCTGTGGCTAAGTTTTCCATTTTTAGTAGAGACAAAGTCTCATTGCTCAGGCTGGTCTCAAACTCTTGAGCTCAAGCAATCCACCCACCTTGGCCTCCCAGCTCCTTGTAGTTTTGACAGCAATCATGGGGGATCATCAAGATGGCATTGCTCATGGTCCAGTGGCTGGAAAATAGGGGTACGTGGGGGACCAAAAGCTCCCCTTAGCAGCTGCCTGGCCATATTTGCTGGAGGGTCACTTTGGACTCTTCCACCAGCTCTGCAGTTACTGGCCAATGCATTGATCATTGCCTCTGAGGAAAGGAACTCTGGATTTTGACATGTGCTTCCAGATGGGTGAGTGGTATTTGAAGATACCACCCAGGGTGGACACCAGTTCCAGTTTGGGGAATTCTGAAGGAACACCTATTTGTTTGAGGTTGGATGAAGCCCCCAAACATTTGACCTCACTGTTTTGATTTGACACTCCCAGTGGTTATTAGATGAAATTGCAGATTATTTGTTCAGAAACTCTTGAATTTCTCTTTGTGTTGAATGTTTATCTGTGTTGGTGCATGGCTTATAAATGTGGAATCTGCTATGCTCTTTGTCTCTATTTTCTTTTCACCTACATTAAATTTTCTGTTGATGGCCTGGGACATTAAAGACACCTCTGATGATAGTTTCTCTAGGTTCTAAGGTCTATCTGAAAGGTTAAAAGACACCTCCGTCCTAAGGTCTGAGCAATTAGAAGAATCTCTGTCCTAAAGTCTAGCAGATTAAAAACCTTCCCTGTCCATGGAGGCAATCTGGCTGAGTTGTGGGAATACCTGCTGTTGGACAGGGAAAAAGAAAAGTGATGTACACATATTTATATGAAACTTCAAAGGATCTCATGACGAGGGGTCTGAGATAAAAGCTATTGAAAATTTCTTTGTGTGAATGAAAGATGTGTTCAGATATTTTTGTATATCTATATGTATTATTCATCTACATGGTACCAAAATTGACTTATAAATAAAAGTAGCTCTCATAAATTAAATAAATTATTTCAAATGCTTTTCAAGTTCACCTGAATTTAGTAATATTTGGTAAACAAGCTGTTTTTTTTAAATTATTGATAAAATAGCAATAAAAATGTCTTCAAAATTGTCAATATAATTTTTATCTAATAATTATTCTTAGAATCCAAAGAGAATCCCAAAACAATCTTACTTTTGGAAGTACTATATGTATTTAAATTTATGCCTAAGTAGAAAAATCGTTTGAGAAAAAAAATTTTTTTTCAAATAACTTCATCTTTATCCTTATGTAAACATGTTATAACTTTGTGTCATTATTTGAGATGCTAAGGATTGATGTTAGAGGCTTATTTGGTCGATTGTCAGCTGATATCATGTCCATAAATTTATTCTGGGATATCAATATTTTACAATGATCAAATTAGTTAACATCTCTAAGCAGGATATGTTCTAAAACTTCTACTGTATTTATAGAACCTAAAGATGTTTCATTATTCAG
>CAUYRH010085771.1:0-28339 GCA_963574655.1 Perodicticus potto
GGGCGCCTGTAGTCCCAGCTACTTGGGAGGCAGAGGCAGGAGACTCGCTTGAGCCCAGGAATTGGAGGTTGCTATGAGCTGTGATGCCACAGCACTCTATCCAGGGTGACAGCTTGAGGCTCTGTCTCAAAAAAAAAAAAAAATAAAGAAGAAACAGGCACGTCACAAGAGAGGGATACTCAAACTTGGGTGGACAATATTCAAATCTTGGCAAATTATCCCTCTAGCCCAGCAGTTCTCAACCCCGTAGGGTCATTTGCAGTTGTCACAGGGGAGGGAGTCACTCGTATCCAGTAAGTAGAGGCTAAGGACGCTGCTCAGCCTTTCACAGTGCCCAGGAGAGCCTGACAACATGGAATGCCCTGGCCTGACAGTCAGTAGTCCTGAGGCTGAGAAACCTTGCTCTTGCCACATGAGGATAGAAAAGAAGACTCTGGGGATAAAACCTGAGAAGCTATTTCTCTAAATCCTGCAGCATGTCAACAGCCAATAGCACTCCTTCAGAACCTGCCAGACAGCACAGCACAAGGAGTGGGGTCCTGACTGGCCCAAGGCCTTGCACACTCAAAGGCATCAATGAGACTGTTCGAGGGACACTCTGGTGTGTTAATTGGGACTACTCTGGGAGGCACATAAGAGAATGCACGCCCAAGAGTGGCCTGCATGGCAAAGGTTTATTCTTCTCCTGCAGGGGAAACCTCAGTGGCAGGTGGTAGTTTCACAGATCCTAGATAGCGGGGATTCTCTGCGACTCCCCTGGCTTTCCACTCTTGGTCACAAAGTGGCTGCCTCACCTCTCTGAGCCTCGCTCAACTTCTCAAGCAGGAAAGAAAGGATGAGCTTTTATGCCTCTCTCCTCTTTCCAGAGAGGAAAATCTTTGCCAGAAGCCACCAGAAAACTCCTCCTTACATCTGATTGGCCAGGGCTTGGCACAAGGAAATTGGGGAAAGTGGGCTTCCGATATCTGTCCCTTCTGTTATGAGAGACGGGCTCTGCTAGCGTGAAATAGGGGAAGGAAGTAACTCTTGGGTAGATAACTATTGTGGTTTTAAAATTTTTTACCTATTTAGGCCAGGAATGGTAGCTCATGCCTGTGATTCTAGCACTATAGGACGCCAAGGTGAGAGGATTCCTTGAGCTCAGGAGTTGGAGATCAGACTGAGCAGGAGCAAGACATTGTCTCTACTAAAAATATAAAGAATAGCCAGGCAAAGTGGCACCTTTGGCTCAGTGGGTAGGGCACCAGACAGAGGGTGGCAAGTTCGAACCCGACTCTGGCCAAACTCCAACAAAAAATAGCCAGGCGTTATGGTGGACACCTGTAGTCCCAGCTCCTCGGGAGGCTGAGGCAAGAGAATCGCCTAAGCCCAGGAGTTGGAGGTTGCTGTGAGCTGTGATGCCATAGCACTCTGCCAAAGGTGATAAAGTGAGACTCTGTTTCTAAAAAACAAAAAATAGCTAGGCATTATGGTGAGTGCCTGTAGTCTCAGCTACTCAGGAGGCTGAGGCAGGAGGATTGCTTGAGCTCAGGAATTTGAGGTTGCTGTGGGCTAAGCTGATCCCTTGGCACTCTAGCCTGGGCAACAGAGGGAAATTTTGTCTAAATAAATAAATAAATAAATGTTTAAAAACATAAATGTTCTCAAATCTTCACCTTTCTTTATATCCATGTCCTTTTTTTTTTTTTTTTTTTTGAGACAGAGTCTCAAGCTGTCACCCTGGATAGAGTGCTGTGGCATCACAGCTCACAGCAACCTCCAATTCCTGGGCTTGAGCGAGTCTCTTGCCTCCGCCTCCCAAGTAGCTGGGACCACAGGCGCCTGTCACAACGCCAGGCCATTTTTTGGTTGCAGCCATCATTGTTGTTTGGCGGGCCCAGGCTGGATTTGAACCCACCAGCTTAGGTGTACGTGGCTGGCGCCTTAGCCTGTTGAGCCACAGGCGCCGAGCCCCATGTCTTTTTTCAATGTGACTTTATAGCCCCTCCTATCAAGAAATGTTTTCTATTTCCCTTCTCCTTGACTTGGGCTGGCATGGGACTTGCCTTAGCCAACAGAATGTGCCAGAAGTTATGGTGTTTCAGCTGCAAATTTATTCTCAAGAAGCTTTGTGCTCTTCCACTTCCATTCTTGTTCCTCTGTGACTCCCAGGAGAGCCTGCTGGGGGCGGGGGGAGGGAGTCAGAGCCCTTAAGGTGAAGAGGCTTCTAGGCTGAAGATTCCCAGCCTAGAGCCAGCCATCCAGCCCTGAGAAAAAGGCCCGCCCAGGCCAACTGATGGTGACCACGAAATGCGCGAGAATGCCCAGCTGTGTCTGGCCTAAATAGCCAACTACAAAATCATGAGCTAAACAAATGGTTATTGTCCTTGGCCACTAAGTTTATTATGTGGCATGAGTTATCCAATATATGGAATGACTCCTTCCATCTCCCAGCCCATGAGGTGCGGTGTGAGCCTAGCCTCTAGCACACGATCTTGCTTTAACAATCAGAGAACAAGATAGAACTGTTGTTACAACTATCAAGAAAGAAATTCTAGGATTGCTAAGATGGTAGCCCTTAAGCCCAATTGCCTAGGACCACTTGACAATGTCTGTGTTTGAGAATGAAACCACCACAGAGGAAAGCAGCATGAAGAATTAGAGCAAGGTTCCTGGTTTCATTTGACCTCCCTAATCCATCCGGGCCTGAAGCCTAATTATTCTGGTCTTGTTAGTTACTAAAATGAATACGTGCCAGCGAGTTTCTGTCCCTTGCAACCAAGGAATTCTTGACTCATTCATGGGCATGTGATTTTAACCACCTGAGTCCCAGTTTCTTCCCTAGGAATAATAAACGAAGACTAATAACAGAACCTCTACCTCATAAGATTGCCATGATGATTAACTGAGAGGCAGCATGGGAAATGCCTAATGGATAGTAAGTATTCAGCAGAGAGTCATTACCAATGCAAACGATCTTTACTGTTAATTATAATCTGAATGCAGAGACACTAGAATTAAAAAGCATTGCCTAGATTTCAATGGGAAAACTTAACTCTGGGCTGTTGTCTGTGTTGGTCTTTGAGAAAGCACCTCTACCCTCAGAGCAGAGGTGGGACAGATAGTTTGGAATCTCTGAACATGTATTCTTTTTTTCTTTTCTGAGATAGAGTCTCACTTTGTCACCCTGATTAGAGTGCTGTGGCATCATAGCTCATAGCAACCTCAAATTCTTGGGCTCAAGGTATCCTCTTGCCTCATGGCACTACAGGCACCTGCCATGACGCCCAGCTAGTTTTTTCTCTTTCTAGTAGAGACAAAGTCTAGCTCTTGCTCAGGTTGGTCTCAAACTCCTAAGCTCAAGCAATCTACTTGCCTCAGGCTCCCAGAGTGCTGGGATTACAAGCCACCACGCCCGGCCTTGAACTTGTATCTTGAATCTCTGACACCTTAATGGTTTAGATCAGAGAAATGATTGCTGTGGATGAGGTACCTGACTCATGGATGACCGAAGGTATTTTCTCTAGTTGCAGAATCTTCCAGCAGCACTCTAACCCAGTAGCTTTCAAATGTTTAAGATCTCAACAACATTGTGACCCAGTGCGCAGAAACTAAAAGTTTGACAACATTCTTTTTACTGCAAGAGATATACTCTGATATTGTTCTTTTTCTATTCTCTTCTTTTTTAAATTGCTTGTCACCACCAACTAAATAGATCCCACTAGCTATGGCAAATCATGATCTTCTGTTTCAAAAACACTGCTGTCATCACCAAGAGTGGACAGGCTTCTAAGTATAGAATCCACAGCAAAGACTGTCTTGGTCTCTAATTGGAGAAGTAGGATCCTCTGATTATAGAATGTTCTGCTGGTGGCAAGGGATATGTAATGTATTGGAGAGAAAATGCCAAATAAATACAAGCAGAAAGACTTTCCTATCAGCCCATATACTGCCTCCAAAGTGAAAGAAAGACATCTACTTTTATTTATTTTATTTTATTTTATTTTATTTATTTATTTATTTATTTTTGAGACATAGTCTCAAGCTATCACCCTGGGTAGAATGCCGTGGTGTCACAGATCACAGCAACCTCAAACTCTTGGGCCCAAGTGATTCTCCTGCCTCAGCCTCTAAAGTAGTCAGGACTACAGGTGCCCGCCACAATGCCGGTGATTTTTTTTGTTGCAGTTGTCATTGTTGTTTTAGCTGGCCTGCTCCAGGTTCAAACCCACCAGCCTCCGTGCATGTGGCCGGCACCCTACCCACTGAGTTAAGGGTGCCGCCAAGACGTCTACTTTTAGAGCATGCAGAATTAGCTAGATCAAAAAGACAAAGTTTGCAGAAAACAGACATTCTAGAACCTAGTCAGTAAACTGGACTCCCTGTCTTTGCCTGGCAGACGGTGGCTATCCAGCAGATGCCAGCGCATCATTAAGCCAGTGAAGCCCCAGGGTTGGGACCACAGGCCAGGGAGACAGGTGGGCCGTGAGGGTAGATGCCTTCATTGTTCCTGGTGCCACCTATGTAGTCCAGGGCTAGTTTCATAACCCCTAACAACCTGAAATGAGGATACCAATAATTCCTGCCTCTAGGTTAGTGAGGGGATTAACCTAAGTGTTAAAGAGCACAATGCTTGGCATGTTATAGATAATAATTTAAAATGCACATGCACAACATGGCTTAAACACACAACGGCTTCCTCTCTATACTCTCTCTAGTTAGAGATTTTACCATTTTGAAACAAGACAAGGTAGAAATAAGGGCCACCTGACCTTCCTCCCCAGCTCCCAGCTCCACTTTTCTCTGTCTAGTTAATCTGCAACACAGCAGCCAGAGGGGGCTTCTAAACCCTGCCTCAGATGGTCACTTCCCAGTGCATGTAAACAAAATCCAAAGTCCTTCCTCTGGCCTGTGGGGCCCTGGGCCCTGCAGCTCTCTCCAGCCTCCTATGCTCACTCACCAGCCTCTGCTCCATCACTCTCACAGACCAGGCTGTCTCTGCAGCCTGGATACCCCAACCTCAGCATCTTTCCCTTCTCCTTCTGGTTATGTAGGTCTGAGCTCAGATGTCACCTCCTCAGAGAAGCCTTCCCTGACTAACACTGCCCTTCCCACCATCACTCCTCCAACATACTGCCCATGGTATTTTCTTGCCTCATTTGTTCCTGTGTTTGGTTTCTGTCTCTGCCATAAGAACGTTGATTCCATGGAGGAAGGGACTCGGGACCCCAAAGCCCAGAAAAGGACTGGGAGCCTAGCAGATACTTGACAACTTTGTCAAATGAATGAATACAGGAAGGATCTGAACTTGGGCCTGCCTTTTCCTAAATCCTAAAGCAGAATGGGTTGCAGTTACAGTGGATATCTCCGAATTTCGCAAACCTGGCTTTGGAAAAATGCAACAAAGGGGAAATTTCATCTCTGTGGGGGATGTGACATTTTACCCTGGAACTTTTTATGAGGTTGTTTTTTTGGGGGGGGGGGGGGTTGTTGTTGTTGTTTTACTAAGGCTGGATGTATTGGCCAAAAGAGCATGACAGAGTAAGAGCCTGGCATCTATCCCCAGAGGAATTAGTTTATTTGCTTTTCCTTAAAAATGGACGAATCACCAAAGGAAAATGTCAAGAGGCAGAGAGGAACCTGAGAGAGAGAGAAAGAGAGAAAGTCGGAGAGAAAATAGCCGGAATTCCCTGTTCCTCTCTGTGTGGCCCAGAAGCAGCACCTGTCAGCTGCCGCCCTGAGCTGGCTGACAAAGTGGTTCCAGCCAGGGTCCTAGTGCTTCACATGAAACAAGGCTCACGGGACCAAGGCTGGCACCTGACCGTGGGCTTGTGGGCCACCACCACACAGGTGAGAGATGACCCAACCTGACGGGCAAGTGTCCACAGTTACCTTCCTAGTTTTTGTCTAAACCCAACAACTTAAGCCCCTTAGTGGAAGCGAAATAACTTAAATAATAAATCATGCCAAAAAACGGGCCAAAATCTGTTTCGACAATCATGAGGCTTTTACATTTGAAAATAAAAGGGGAAATAAAACATTCCGCCTTTCACCTGAGCTGGCTTCTGCAGCTCTCACTGTGTACAAGATACAGTGTGCACACACAGAGAACCAGGAGACACCACCAAAGCATCTTGCTTTTTTTTTGAGACAGAGTTTCACTATGTCACCCTTGGTAGAGTGCTGTGGCATCCCAGCTCACGACTTCAAACTCTTGGGCTCAAGAGATTCTCTTGCCTCAGCCTCCCAAGCAGTTGGGACTACAGGCGCCCATCACAATGCCCGGCTATTTTTTGTTTTAGTTGTCATTGTTGGTTAGCTGGCCCCAGCCGGGTTTGAGCCTGCCAACCTCAGCCTATGTAGCTGGTGCCGTAATCACTGTGCTACAGGAGCTGAGCCCACCAATGTATCTTCATGACTGAACTTGAACATGCTCCTAGCCTACATCACAGAATGGGGGATTGCACCACTGGCAGTATTTGCTTGAGATTTGGTCTTTCTGGAAGATGTGAGTCTCTCTGTCCACACTCAGGGCATTCACTATTTTAACTGGATGTTTGGAGCACACCATTCCCAGAGTATTTCTGGAATCTCTCCTGGAGACTCTGGAGGCCCTGGGTCCATGGAGGGGGAAGAGCCTCTGTTGGGCACTGGACAGAGGAAGGACTCCGGGTAGAAGATTTGCCACAGCCATGGATGGAAAGCATCCGACTGGGTAGCAGCAGCCACTGAGACCTGACCAGATGTATGACATTGGGCAAAGTACATAGCTCTCCATTGCCTCAGTTTCTTCATCTTTGTCTCTGCTTCCCCCTGTCCTCTGAGGTGGTTATAAGGACAAGAGGAGGTGATACACATACAATACACCATCCCCCATAGGAAAAGAGCTCCCTTGCCGAGGCACTTTAGACTGGCCCTTCCCCCACTTTTCTGTGCCTGCAAGTGCCCTGGGGACCTTGTGAAAAGGCAAATTCTGACTCAGAGTGTTTGGGGCAGGCCTGAGATTCTGCATTTCTGTCAAGCTCCCAGTTGACACAGAAGCTGATGGTCTGAGGACCACACTTTGGGAGCAAGGGGCTGGACACCAGCACAGCCTGTGCCAGCACCATGTTGAGTGGACGCTGGAGAAATGATGTCGGTGGAGCAGATACTGTCTCTGTCCACCCAAAGGCTAGATCGTGTCCTCACGCTACATCCAGGAGGGTCGCTGTGCAGTCCCATCACCTCCTAACAGGCTGGCAGAGTGACTTCTCAGCCAAGTCTCTGACCGGTTGGTGGTGGTCATAAGTAATGCTGGTGAGAGGATACGCCTCACTCCATCCACAACCACCTCACTCCAACCAGAACAGCAACTTGAGTAAAGTCCTTACAGTTTTGCCAAAGAGAGACCCGCCAAAGTCTCTCCAAAAGTGTCCACCAGTCCTCCTTCCTACCTCCACCCCTGCAACCTCACCCCAAACGCAGTGCCCCAGGAAGGAAGGGCAGAGTGAAACTGACAGATGCCCACTGGCGGCCGGCAGCAGTCTGCGAGGCTGGGGTGGTGAGAGGAAGAACTGGGGCTCTGCCTCCTCTGGCTCCCACACTGCCCCTCTGTGTCTCGGGCTGGGTTTCCCTTCCTCTTCTCCCCCCTGCACACGGTTGGCTGCTTTGATTCCTTCACTCGCAGGGCCAGGCCAAACCACAGAGCTTGGCATCACCTTCCAAACTCCCATTTGCCAATATCTGTTTATCAGATCCAAGGTGTACCCTTAAGGGCTGATAGCCTGACAGGGGCCCTGTTTTCCAGCTGACAAGGGAAGTCCAACTGTTATGTAAGGCGCTCTGATTCCTGTTCATTCTCCAGCAGTGAAGTGCCTTTGGAAATGGGTGGTAGTTAGCAAGATGAGAATCACCGTGCAGCAGGCTGCGTCAGAGGGAATGACAGACCTTTCGGTCACACTGCAGCAAATTCTAGCCTCTCTGCTCCCTGGTTCCAGTGCGAGGGTCCAATGGGTGGGAGAGAAGGGGAGGTGGCAGGGGGGAATCTTTAGACAAACTCTGACTGGACCATCCAGCAGCCAGAGTGATCTCTTCAGAACACTCAGAACACTGATTGTGCTCGATAAATCCTGCTCAACCTGGTCACTGGCTTTACACACTCGAGGATAAAATCCTTGAATGGCCATAGACAGCATTTCTTAGTCTAACCCTCGGGACCTTAGCCTTGTCTTCTCTGACTGGGTCAAAGCCGTCCCCACCCCCACTCTTTTTTTTTTTTGAGAGAGAGTCTCACTGTTACCCTGGGTAGAGCACCGTAGTGTCATAGCTCACAGCAACCTCCAACTCTTGGGCTCAAGTGATCCTTCTTCCTCAGCCTGTCTAATAGCTGGGACTGCCAGTGCTGCCACAGCACCCAGCTATTTTTTTCTTCTATTTTTCAGTAGAGACAGGCTCTGGCTCTTGCTTAGGCTGGTCCTGAACTCAGGAGCTCAAGCAATCCACTCACCTCAGCCTCCCAGAGCGCTCAGATTATAGGCGTGAGCTACCGTGCCCAGCCAGGACAGCAACTTCCAACTTAAACAGTCCCAGTGTGAACCTCAGTTCCACCCCTCAAGCTTCAGGACCCCAACAAAATCTCTGTTCAGCCACAATTCTTGGGTTCCTCATCTGCAAGATGGGGACAGTTACATGATGAGGGCCATGTAACTAGTATAGCATCTGGATCACCTATGGTGGCTCTTAGATTTTTCCTAGCAGGCCGATGAGGGCAGCCCACCACAGAGACCCCAGGACAGGCAACCGCCCCAGTCAGACCCCTCACCTGACATCAACCTCACTTTGGTAGTCAGCTTTAAGAACACAGTGCCTCCCACCTAGGACAGGAACACATCTGAGCATCTGCCCAGCCCACGCCCCGTCCCTTGGGACAGTACCTCCCCACAAACTCACTGGGGCCGGCCCTGTTGGTAGCACCGGCCCTGCCTCCTTGCCATGGGTCACACAGACCAGAATGACCTTGAGAGTTCAACATCCACCACCCTGCGTCCAGAACTGTGGGATGTCCTGAGATTAGCTACACTCTGTTCCAGGTGACCTGATCTCCGGATGTCAGAGCTCCAGACAACATCCTGACACTATCCAGGGCTCTCCAGACACCCTGACCTCCGCTGCGGACTCAGAAGATAGAGTCCAGACTCACAGCCAGGAGAATGAAGCTGTGGCCACACAAAGAAAGAAACAAAGATGCAGGCCTGAGCCAACAAGAGTCTCGGCCCAGTCCCTCCTTCCTTCCGTGGCCTCTTAGCCTCATCCAATTTCATAGGGTCACTGCTCTATCGCCCCTCACTCATTCATTCTTTCACTGAATTGACAGTTTATGAATAACTTCCATACACCGCGAGCCAAACATTTCCCAAATAGGTGTTAAAATAAAAACTTCTCAAGTGGCCCAGCAGCCCCTCGTACAAGTGGCACCACCCATCCTGGCCAAAGTGTCTTCATTTATTCATTCATTCCCTCTAACAGGGACTGAACATCTCTGAGTCAGCTGCTGGAGAATCGTGCTGAGAAGGCAGGCAGAGCCCCACCCTCACTTCCCTGACAAGGGGCAGAGCAGAAGTTGAGAACGTAGAACTTGGGGCACGGAAGCCCTGGCTTCAAATCCCAGATCCACTTTCTAACTGTGTGTCTTTGGGCACCTTACTTAACCTCTCTGCCTGGGTTTCTTATGCTGTTACGAAATTATTAAATTTAAATTATTAAATTTCTCTGTCATTAAACAGGAGGTAATGACAGTTCCTACCTCGTAGAATGCCAATGCACATGAGGTGTTGAGAACAGTGTTATTGTATAGAAGCCCCTAGCAAATGTTAGCTTGATTACGTCAATCCAGTGGATAAGACATATGTGAAGCAAGTAAATGTCTGACTCCAAACAGCTACAAAGGTCTGCAGGTAAGTAGCAGCCTTCTGCCTGTTTCTTTTCTTTCTTTCTTTTTTTTTGTCCCTTCTGCCTGTTTCACGTGATGCCTAACTGGTGTGCACACCTTCCTTTTTCTTTCTGCATTAGAAAACTCCAACCAGGCCAAGTGCAGTGTCTCATGCCTGTAATCCTAGCACTCTGGGAGGCCCAGGCTAGTGGGTAGCTTGAGCTCATGGGTTCGAAACCAGCCTGAGCAAAAAGGGAGACCCCATCTCTACTAAAAGAAAAAAAGAAAAAACTGAGGCAAGAGGATTGCTTGAGTATAAGAGGAGGTTGCTATGAGCTATGATGCTAAGGCACTCTACCCAGGGTAACAGCTTGAGACTGTCAAAAAAGAAGGAAAGAAAGAAAGAAAGAAAGAAAGAAAGAAAGAAAGAAAGAAAGAAAGAAAGAAAGAAAGAAAGAAAGAAAGAAAGAAAGAAAGAAAGATGGAAGGAAGGAAGGAAGGAAGGAAGGAAGGAAGGAAGGAAGGAAGGAAGGAAGACAGACTCCAACCAGCCAAGGAAGGAAGGAAGGAAGGAAAGACTCCAACCAGCCAGGCACAATGGCTCACACCTGTAATCCTAGCACTCCCAGAGGGCAAGGGGGGAGGATCCCTTGAGAGCAAGAGTTCAAGACCAGCCTGAACAAGAGTGAGACCCTATCTCTATAAAAATAGAAAACTAGCCAGGCATGGTGGCAGGCACCTGTAGTCCCAGCTACTGAGGAAGCTGAGACAAGAGGAACTCTTGAGCCCAAGAGTTTGAGGCTGCTGTGAGTTATGATGTCACAGCTCTGTACCCAGGGCACAGAGCTAGAGTCTGTCTCCAAAGAAGGAGGAGGAGGCGGCAGCCTCGGAGGAGGAGGAGGAGAAAAAGAAGAAGGGAAACTCCAACTCCAACCTTTTCAGAGAGTAGAGTGACAGACAACAGAGGCTGGGAAGGGTGGGGGAACAAAGAGAGATAGGTCAAGAGGTACAAACATACAGTTAAACAAAGTTATAAGTTCTATTGTTGAACCAAAGAATAAGGTGACCGCAATTAACAAAGGTGTATTGTGTATTTCAAAGTAGCTAGAAGCATTGGTGGTTCAGCGTAGACTTCTCACCTGCCAAAGTAGCTAGAAGCATTGGTGGTTCAGCGGTAGACTTCTCACCTGCCAAAGGAGCTAGAAGACTTGAATTGTTCCCGGCACATAAAAATAGTAAACACTCCGGGCGGCGCCTGTAGCTCAGAGGAGTAGGGCTCCAGCCCCATATGCTGGAGGTGATGGGTTCAAACCCAGCACCGGCCAAAAACTGCAAAAAAAATAATAACAATAATAAACACCCCAAGAGCTGGATTCCTCAAACACCTTAACTTCGTCATCACACATTCTGTGCATGTAACAAAATATTACATGTCCCCCACAAATATGCACAATATTATGTATCAATAAAAATTAAAAATAAATAAATAAAAATTACTGAAGAAAATTTTTTAGAGACAGAGCCTCAAGCTGTTACCCTGGAGAGAGTGCTGTGTCATCACAGCTCAAAGAAACCTCCAATTCCTGGGCTCAAGCGAGTTCCTGCCTCTGCCTCCCAAATAGCTGAGACTACAGGAGCCTGCCACAATACCTGGCCATTTTTTGGTTGCAGCCGTCATTGTTGTTTGGCGGGCCCTGGGCTGGATTCAAACCCGCCAGCTTAACTTAGCTGCTTGAGCCACAGGCACTGAGCCCTGAAAAAATATTTTTAAAACTCCAATCTTTTGTGGGAAGGGGAGGGGAGGACAGTGCTGCCTCCCAGCACAGTTACCCTGCTGTGTTACCCACATTTTCCCCTTGAGCACACCCCTATCCAATGTCTAGGACAGAAGACCTAGGCTTCAGTTGTAAATGACTTGGGCTTTGCCGTGTACAGACCCTCAAGGTCTACGGCAGGAGACACGAGAGTCACAGAGGAGTGAGGACAGCCCAAGGTGGGAGCAAGGCAGGTGGTTACTGCAGGAGCTGGTGGCCCACCCTATTCCACAAAGTCCCAGGTGGGCACATCCAGGGGACCGCTGAATAGGTGGGCCTTGCTGGAGCCCTAGAACCACAGAGTTTATGCATCCAATCAAAATAAAGACCCTATGAAGTCATGGGATAAAGTGGTTTTTTAGAATGCTACCGACTTTCATGAATGCAAAATTAAAATAGATTCCCTGGGCTCGGCGCCTGTGGCTCAGCGGACTAAGGCGCCAGCCACGTACACCTGAGCTGGCGGGTTCGAATCCAGCCTGGGCCCGCCAAACAACAATGACGGCTGCAACCAAAAAATGGCCGGGCGTTGTGGCGGGCGCCTGCAGTCCCAGCTACTTGGGAGGCGGAGGCAGGAGAATCGCTTGAGCCCAGGAATTGGAGGTTGCTGTGAGCTATGATGCCACGGCACTCTGCCCAGGGTGACAGCTTGAGGCTCTGTCTCAAAAAAAAAGATAGGAGAATCATTTGAACCTAGGAGTTTGAGGCTGCAGTGAGCTATGATGGTATCATTGCACTCCAGCTGGTATGACAGAGCAAGACCTCAGCTCTAAATTTTAAAAAAGAGAGAAAATTACGATATCACTTTTGTAGCCATCAGAGTAATAATTTAAGCAAGCAAATTTAATGGATGCTAAAACTAGTGACTGAAAGTTTAATGAGAAATGAAATATTTACATAATCTCAAATAACTCCATCCTTATTAGAAACAAAGAGAAAATAAGTAAATTAATGATGGAAAAATCTGACAGATACCTCCTGAAGAAGTGATCAAAGTTAATGTCATTGGCCAGCTGCAGTGAAAACAAAGCCAAATCTATGAACCACATCATGTACAACCAGTCCTGAAAATAGCATCAAGAAACCATCGAGCTTAGCCAGGCGTTGTGGCAGGCACCTGTAGTCCCAGCTACTCAGGAGGCTGAGTCAAGAGAATTGCCTAAGCCCAGGAGCTGGAGGTTGCTGTGAGCTGTGACACTACAGCACTCTACCAAGGGCGACAAAGTGAGACTCTGTCTCTTAAAAAAAGGAAAGAAACCATCAAGCTGTTCCCCCAAAACATGTGGTTTGCCAGGAAGCACAGTGGGCCTGAAGAAGATACAGGCCAACCAAGCCACGGCCATGAGTGCACACGCCACGGCTGTTAGGGCCTTTCTAAATCCCAAGGAAATCAAGTCCATGATCCCAAAAGGTTTCAACCCACAAGTTCAATTGATTTGCCCATGTTGCCCTCCCCAGGCTCAGGAGTTGCCAAGAGTGTCCAAATTATGGTGTCTTAGGCTCTGCCTGCCAAAGGCCACGACCCAGCCTCCATTCCGGTTCCATCTCCAGCTCAGGATCCTGAAGGCTCCAGAGTCGACACCTCCACCTGTCTGTGTGAGGACAGAAGGATTGATCTCTTCCCAGTCTGCCATCTGCATGGAGCTGGTATCCCTCTGCGTATGTATGATTAAACCTGAGGCAGGAGCAGCCAAAAAAACAAAGAAGTTACCATCATTGATAATGAGACGGAGCCACATGCCGCTGGGTAAGATGCAATAAGAGTGTGAATCGCTTCTGTGAAATTCCTTCAAAATACCGAACTTGAATCTAGGAGAAAACATCCCACAAACTCACACTGAAGAACATTCTACAAAATAACTGACCTGTAGTCTTAACAATGTCAGTGTTTTGAAAGCCAAGGAAAGACTGAAGAACCAGCCCAGGCTGAAAGAGACTAAAACTGTGACAGTGAAATGAAGGCCCTGATCCTGGATGGGGTCATTTGGAGGCAAAGAACATCATTCAGACAATCAGTGAACCCTGACCGGGATTGGTGGTAGTTACAACGTCCCAATGCTGGTGGTTACA
Source organism: Perodicticus potto (assembly GCA_963574655.1). Classification (NCBI taxonomy): domain Eukaryota; kingdom Metazoa; phylum Chordata; class Mammalia; order Primates; family Lorisidae; genus Perodicticus; species Perodicticus potto. Next base: position 13,771 of record CAUYRH010085771.1, read on the forward strand.
CTATGGGTATGGGGAAGAGTGTCTCTGCTGGGGGCCACATAGACTCAAGTTCACAGGGATAAGAAACCGTACCTGCAACTTACCCTCAAATTATTCAACAACTAATGAGTTAGTTTCTTGGTGGCTCACGCCTGTAATCCTAGCACTCCAGTAGGCCAAGGAGGGTGGATTGACTGAGCTCAGGAGTTTGAGACCAGCCTGAGCAAGAGAAAGACCCAGTCTCTACTAAAAATAGAAAAAAAATAGGTGGGCGTCATGGCAGGTGCCTGTAGCCCCAGGTACTTGGGAGGCTGAGGCAAGAGGATCTATTGAGCCTAAGACTTTGAGAGTGCCGTGAGCTAAGACCCCATAGCACTCTACCCAGGGGGACAGACTGAGACTCTGTCTCAAAAAAAAAAGTACTAAAAAGTTATTTTAATTACTGTAGTAATTTTTCTGTATGTTTGAAATCTAAAAAAAAAAAAAAAATCCAAGGACTTTGTGCACACGGAGACCAACATGTTTTTGTTAGAATTGCTGCCACACTTTCACTAATCATGTGGTAGGCACACCAAATGTGCCAGCCACCTTCCTGAGCCAATCTCCGCCCCCACTGAAAAACAAGGGGTAAAGAATTGGGCGTGGTGACACAAATTTACTTTCTTTTTTTTTTTTTTGGAGACAGAGTCTCAAGCTGTCGCCCTGGGTAGAGTGACTTGCCGTCACAGCAACCTCAAACTCTTGGGGTTAAGCAATCCTCTTGCCTCAGCCTCCCAAGTAGCTGGGACTACAGACAACTGCCACAACGCCTGGCTATTTTCTGGTTGCAGTTGTCATTGTTGTTTAGCTGGCCCAGGTCGGGTTCAAACCTGCCAGCTTTTTTTTTTTTTTTTTTTTTTGTAGAGACAGAGTCTCACTTTATCGCCCTCGGTAGAGTGCCGTGGCATAACACAGCTCACAGCAACCTCCAACTCCTGGGCTTAGGCAATTCTCTTGCCTCAGCCTCCTGAGTAGCTGGGACTACAGGAGCCCACCACAACGCCTGGCTATTTTTTTGTTTTGCAGTTTGGCCGAGGCCGGGTTTGAACCCGCCACCTTCGGCATATGGGGCTGGTGCCCTACTTGCTGAGCCACAGGCGCCGCCCCCAAACCTGCCAGCTTTGGTGTATGTGTCTGGCACAGAGCCCACAAATTTACTTTCTGAGCTCTAATGTCTGTTGAAATCAGTGTCTACAGCACAGTAAACACAATCACTCATTCTTAACATTGATGTTTTCTCACAAGAAGGAGGCACGTTGAATAGTAAAATGCTTAAATATTGCCAAGGGCCTAATTTCTTACTGCTCAAGATCATCATCTTCAGATTGGAAATATATCCAGGGATAGATCAGGTCCAATGGAACAGGTCCAGGTTTTATGCCCTACCCCATTTAACAAAAATAAAGGAAAATTATAAATTTTTTTCTTTTTTTAGAGAGAGAGTCTCACTTTGTCACCCTCAGTAGAGTGCTGTGGCATCACAGCTCACAGCAACCTCCAGCTCTTGGTCTTAGGCAATTCTCTTGTATCAGCCTCCCGAGTAGCTGGGACTACAGGCGCCTGCCACAACACCCGGCTATTTTTTGTTGTTGTTGCAGTTTGGCTGGGGTCGAGTTTGAACCCACCACCCTTGGTATATGGGGCCGGTGCCCTCCTCACTGAGCCACAGGTGTCACCCATGAATTTTTTTAAAATGTTACAGGACCTTGGAAGGGGATCCACACGAGCGAGGGACCCTGAAGTTCATTTGCTTCATGGCAACTCCTCATCTGAGTAGACCCAAATCAGACAAATCTGCTTTATTTTGAGAGAGACATCCAAAGACTTCCCCAGTGGTCCTGTCTTTCAATCTATGTGAATCAAGATACTTCTAGGACTTATCTCTCAAGATAAACCTAAGCCTGTGTTTGGGCCCTTTAGGCACCCTATTGTCCTGCAGAGGACAATTGACTCCACTTTAGAAAGGAATGTGGGCAGCAGAGCGCCAGATTGTAATGGGTTAGTTAGCCAAGTCAAACTCATGTACTTCTGGGTCACACTTCACACACAAAGCTCCTGTAATAGGCCATAGAGAACAACTATGGACTTTCAACCACAATCTGTGTAGTCACTCTGGAAAGCATGACAAGATCGTAACCACCCGATTACGATTACATTAACTGTAATGTTTACCTCACCTGTACTGCAGAGGGGAGGGACACATCTGTGATGGCTCTGGGTGTGGCCCTGTTACTGGACGAAGAGGGTCTGGCAGCCTGTCCCTGTCAGCCAGTATCCAAAGACAGAGATGGGTCCACCAAACATTTATTTCTCAGAAGGCTAGCGATTCTGGAGAACAGTGACAATAGCCTCTCCAAGGCTGTTCTTCCATTTCCAAAATCATAGTTTTATACATAAAGATTTAAAGCAAAGACCATATTAACTCTTATTTTAAATAACACTCAGCATGACTCAGTGACAATCTATTACAACATTTCCAATTAATGCAAAAATTAGTTTCCCAGGACGGCTCCTGTGGCTCATCAAGTAGGGCACTGGCCCCATATACCGAAGGTGGCGGGTTCAAACCCGGCCTCCGCCAAACTGCAAAAACAGAAAAATAGCCAGGCGTTGTGGCGGGCGCCTGTAGTCCCAGCTACTCGGGAGGCTGAGACAAGAGCATCGCGTAAGCCCTGGAGTTGGAGGTTGCTGTGAGCTGTGCGACACCACAGCACTCTACCGAGAGTGATAAAGTGAGACCTGTCTCTACAAAAAAAAAAAAAATTATTTTCCTAAATCAACCCTCCTAAAGCAAAGACCATATTAACCCTTATTTTAAATGATAATCAGCATAATTGAGTGACTTGTTACAACATTTCCAATTCAAAAGTCAATTTCCTGAATCAATCTTCCTGAACTATTCAAGATGAGAATCTTTGGAGTGGGAGCTAAATTTACACAACAATAAGAATAGAGGGCTAGGTGGTGCCTGTGGCTCAAAGAAGTAGGGCCCCCGGCCTCATATGCTGGAGGTGGCGGGTTCAAACCCAGCCCCAGCCAAAAACTGCAAAAAAACATAAATAAATAAAAGAATGGAGGGCTAGAAGAGGTGGCTCAAGCCAGTAATCTTAGCTCTCTGGGAGACAGAGGCAGGTGGATTGCTTGAGCTCAGGAGTTTGAGACCAGCCTGAGCAAGACCCCATCTCTAAAAAAGTAGCCAGACATTGTGGCAGGCACCTGTAGTCCCAGCCACTCAGGAGGATGAGACAAGAGAATCGCTTGAGTCCAGGAACTGCAGGTTGCTATTAGCTATGATGTCATGTAAGGGCCACAAAATGAGACTCTATCTAAAAAAAAAAAAAGCCAATAAGAATGGAAGATAGGAGGTGAAGGTCACATCGGACCTAAACCGATCAGACCAGCTGGGTCGTGTCAGCCTTAGCCTGACTGGCTCCATCTTATTCTCACTACATGAGCTCTCAGCCCTACACTAGGTCCTACAGACTTCCCCCGGCACCTGATCTTCTGTGACAACACCCCCTTCCAGATTATGTCTCAAGTGCCCCCCGTTAGAGCCACCATGGTACCAAAAAGGTCCCTCTCCCATTAGTTCCTGCTGCTCACAGGACAAGGCTCTGACCGCTTGGTTGGCACGTAGGGCCATTCACAAGCCATTGTGCCTTTGCCGGCTCACCTCCCACTCTCCTCCTGTTCCCTCCTCCACTCCAGCCAAACCAGACTGCTCCACCCCAAAAAGAGGCCAGGTTCTCTCACACCCACCTCTACCTGCCAGGTCCTTTCCTCTCTTCTCTCTCTGACCAGCTTCTACTCCGCTTTGAAGATGCAGCTCAAATGTTGCCTCCATGTTGAGGCTTCACCCCCGCCCCCCAACCTGGGAGGTAGAGTTGCCCATCCTCCACCCATGCTCCTGGGGCACGAAGCACATATTCTTGCTTTTTTTTTTTGTAGAGACACAGTCTCACTTTATCACCCTTGGTAGAGTGCCGTGGCCTCACCCAGCTCACAGCAACTTCTAACTCCTGAGCTTAGGCGATTCTCTTGCCACAGCCTCCCGTGTAGCTGGGACCACAAACGCCCGCCACAACGCCCAGCTATTTTTCTGTTTTTGCAGTTCGGCCAAGGCCGGGTTTTAACCCACCACCTTTGGCATATGGGGTTGGCGCCCTACTTGCTGAGCCACAGGCATTGCCCCATATTCTTGCTTTGACTATCAATAACCTATGCGATCTACTGTCCATCACCGCCAGTGGCCAGGAGCCAGCTAGAAGCAGGGACACATGTTATTCATCTTTAGAGCCAGCACCTAGCACTGTGCTTGGCTTACGACTGACATGTAATTGTTTCACTTCCCTCCAGATAATAATACTATCAACAATGATTCCATTTACTGCCTGCTTATCCTCTGCAGAGTAATTTGCTAAATATATCAGTGAAGGCAACTGTTCAAGTGCAGGCATGACCCAAGAACAGAGGCAGGGCCTGTGGAAGCCTCTTTCCTCCTGTAAATGACAGCAAGATGACTTGTCATCCTGGGTGGCCCTGGTCTGGCCTTAAAGGGGCTGAGACCTGGGATGAGGAAGTCCAGGGAGGGAGCTCCCACCTACAGTAAACTGGTCAGCCTGAGGCCACTGCAGGCGCCTCTTGGGAGTTCTCTGTAAGGTGGGGCTCCCCGGGAGAGTGGGACACAGAACCAGGGAGGGTAGGCTACCAGGAATGGGGCTCTGCAGTCAATGCCCACGGCGAGGTGGGGCAGATGGCCTGGTTTCTGTACCCCTCCCCTGGGGAACATCTCTGCCTGTGGGCTGAGTGCTGAGAAGAGCAGATAAAGACCGACAGCAGCGTCCGTTTGCTAATAACAGAGGTGTAAAAAATATCGTGGTTTCCTGAACAAATCGCTGTGAAGAAAATACAAAGCATTGCCAGTTGGCCTGAAGGTTGTTTGCTCTGCCCTGTTAAAGAGAAGAGGGAGGGCAAAAAATAGGGATTAAAAAGTGCCAGCAACTTTGGAAAATAAATCTTTGCCGTTTAGATTCTTGCCATGTCATCAGCATTCCCAGCCGAACTTCCAGAGGTCTTGCCCAACTGGTGCTTGGCGGAGCCTGATACGCTCATGTTGGTTTATCTTGCAAAGAGAATATTTGGAAAAAATGAAGTCTACACTCTGCAAGCACCTCGGTGACTCTGTTCAGCAAGCTCTTGGCTGTCAGGGCTGGCCGGGGCGGGCCACAAGGCATTAGAACGCTTAACCCTAGAAAGTCCCCATACTGAGTCTGGGTGCACCTCTGGTCAGCACACATCTTCAGGTACTTTGGGTAAAATATAAAGAGCCTGCCATGTGGCAATGTTTCAGTGAGGGCTTATTTGGAATATTTTAAAATAACTTTTTCCACCCAACAAATTCATCTTGAATACTTTGCCCTGGTTATGCCCAGGAGCAGGGGCGTCAAGTCCTTCCCAGAGAATGAGGCTCTTCTGTCCTCTGGTCTGTAGTCACCCAATTCTCCTGTCCAACCCAGTAGTCACAGGCTGCCCTGCCCCCAAGGCCATAAACAGGGAGAAAGGAGCTGCAGCCTCACTGTTGTGGAGTATGCGGGGCCCAGCCCTCAGCAGTAAACAGGAGACACACCACTCCTTTGCTTCGGCTAATAATAATAATATCAACAAATATTACGTGTCCTGACGGCTTATGCCATGTCAAGCCCTATACTAAGCATTTTTTTTTTTTTTGAGATAGAGTCTCACTTTGTCACCCTCGGTAGAGTGCCATGGCATCACAGCTCATAGCAACCTCAAACTCTTGGGCTTAACCGATTCTCTTGCCACAGCCCCCCAAGTAGCTGGGATACAGGCTTCCACTATTTTATCCACCAATATTCGTTTAATATCTCACGCAGACCCTGTGGCATTGGTAGTGCAGCCTCCTCCTTCCCAGGGCCTTCATTTCAGTCCAAAAGATGCAAAAGAAGCACTTGTCTAAGGAGGAGCCTTCGGGCCCTTCAATGAGGTTCATTGAAGAAGTGACGCTTCAATTTTTTTTTTTTTTTTAATGTCTAAAGAACCCAGCCCCAGCTCTGGAATTCTCCCCTGGGGCGGCCTCTGTGACCCTGCAGCTCAGGTGTCCCAAGTGCATTCTTGGTGCCACCTCCTGTGGGCGGTCGAATTCCAGAGCCCTGTTCCTACGAGACTTTATAGGAATCCTGTGGTCTCTGCCAGGCCACTGCCACGTCACAGACATTGTGCTTCTCTGGAGCTGTTGCTCCCTCTTAATCAGCTCTCTTTTTAAAACTCACCCATCTCACATGTGCACCAGCCTCAGAGAAAAACCCTGTGTTGACTCTTTCTCACTTCCTGTGGGAAGGGTGGGGCTGCCCAGGCTCGGAGGCAGTTTCTGTGAGTCACCGTGGGGGTCAGGACCCTTCCTCAGGCAGAGCTCCCTGAGAAAGGGTTGTGGGCAGGCTGGTTGGCCGGAGAGCAGGCATTGGGGAGTGTGTGGCGTGGGAGGGGTGTGTAATATGTCTGTGTGTGTGGTGTGTATGTGTGTGTGATATGTTTCTCCATGTGTGCTGTATGATGTGTGTGGGGGGCTGTGTATGGTATGTCTTTGTGTATTGTGGGGGAGGGGAGGGTACTTGCTTCCCCTTCAGCCTCTTGGGGAGAGCCTGTTTGCGTCCTGGCAGCCTATGGCAAGGCCAGAGCACCAGAAAGTTCTCTCTGTAGTGTCAGCTGGTCTCCTGGGGTGGGGCCCCAGGCTTGCTCTTGCAGGGAATATGCCTCCCCTTGGTGGGTACAGTTGGCCTCAAAGTGTCTTGCTGGACCCCTCACCAGGGCCAGTCCTAGGCCTTGGGTTATGGATCTGGAGGGTGGCCTCAGTCAAGACCGGGCTCAGCCTTAGCACAGCCCCAGCTAAAGGACAAGCCCATCCTACCCTGAGCCAGGCAGCTGCACTCACACCGTGCAAGGCCTTTAAGCCTTCATCCACGCAAACCACCAGCCCAGCCTCCACCAGCCTGGAACAAGCTCAAGGGGAGTGTGAATGTGGAGGCTCCGTTGGGTGGCTTTCCCCTTCTCTCCTTGAGAGTGGTGTCCTAGAAGCAGGGTCAGGGGTGTGAACTCTGGAGCTGGCCTGCTGGTTCCAGACTCAGTTCTGCCCCACAGTAGATAAATAGTTGTTAGGCAAGTTAATCTCTTTGTGCCTCGATTTCTTCCTCTTTAAAATGGATAATAGTAGCATCCATCTCATAATGTTGTGAGGACTAAAAAGATTCATTCACATAAAAAAAGTTGCAACATTAGCCAGCATGTAGTAAGCACTCAATGACTATTGGCCATTATTTTGGGGGGACACAAATCAATGTCCTCAGTATGGCCAGGATGGGGTAGGGGAGGCACTCAATCCCCCAAAACCCAGGAGACAAAGTTCATCCAAAGATTTTTCGGCACTATCAAAAAGGAGAGAAAGACCAAGGCCCCTCTCACTTCCTGCCATCAGGGAGTAACATTTTCAGATGGTATAGCAGGGTGGCAAAGCCCTAACACGGCTTTAGGAGAAGTATACCTTAGAGGAAAATATCAAACCTCTGGGGTGGTACTCAGGCCTAAGTATTCTCTATTTTTAGAATGAACTCCCTGGTCCCCTAAAACTAAAAGAATATTGGCATTCTTCATTTATACTGAGAATTTTCAATTGATGTTTTTATGTAAAACATATGGTTTTATGGAGGAAGGGCAAGACTCTAAATTAAGAATATTTACCCTTGTCTCTTTTTATAACACCAGGAGTACCATTTACCACTTCCCTATTTTCAGAGACAGCCTTGTAATTGAAAAAATGCAACACTATATTAATCATTTGTGCATTGATTCATTTATTCAGCATGAACTTATTTGCATGGTAACTATATGTCAAGTTTCAGTTCAGATGGTATTAAAGCTGTAAGGATGCCAGGGGTATACAGCCCCATTTCAAAAAGACTATAACTGTACACAGGGTTCTACATTATGATAGAATCAGTAAAAGAAGAAATGTAGGAGGTACCATAACACATATATGTGTGTATGTATTTTTTTTTTTTTTTGAGACAGAGTCTCACTCAGTTGTCCTGGGGTTGAGTACCATGGCGTCATAGCTCACGGCAACCTCAACCTTTTGGGCTCAAACAATTCTCTTGCCTCAGTCTCCCAGTAGCTGGGACTATAGGCACTTGCCACAACATCTGGCTATTTTTTTAAAGATGAGGTCTCGCTCTTACTCAGGATGGTATTTTTTTAATTTTTTTTTTTTTAATATAGAACACTTCACAAATTTGCATGCCATCCTTGTGCAGGAGCCGTGATAATCTCTATATCGTTCCAATGTTAGTATATGTGCTGCCAAAGTAAGCACCAAAATCATATTTACATCGGGATTTGTTAAGTAGTTTGAAATTATAAAATCCAATCGCTTGCCATTTCCAAATGCGAACATGTTCTCTGATGAGAAGCTCAGAAGCACGTTCACAACTCAATCGGGGTAATTTAGAGGCTTGGAGAGAACAGCAAGCATGGCCAGAAAGCCAAACAACAGCAATCTTCTCAGAAGGGGAAAGAAAAATAGCCTCTCCCCTTGCAAAGCATTTCTAAAGGTTGTGTTGTAAAACAAACAAAAGAACTCAAAAATAGAACAGCATTCCTTTTCCTGAGCAGTGTTTACTATAGTATCACAGATTAGTGTAAACTTCATGTGTACTTCTTGTTCCAAGAAAACGCACAGATTTCATTAAACAAAAAGAGCACACTAGTTTTTTAGAGGAAAGGAATTGTTGTCACATAAAGCCTGTTGCCTAGCAACAAAACAGCGACAGCCCATCACACCTTTCTTCCAGGCATACACACGGCCTCCCCCTCTTGCTTGCTCATTCCTCTTGACTTACAAACACAGGGTTCTTTTAATAGGATCTGCAGTTGGAATAACTGAATTTTAAGTTTCAAGTTTAAAACGCTGATCAATATGAAGTCCTGCCAACTGCTAACCATTTAATCACATGGTCAGAGCCTCTGAAACAGCCGGGGAATAATAAAACGAGAGGCCATTGGGCTGAATTCCCTTTTCTCTTCTTTTTCCCATCCTGAAAACCTCTTGGGCAGTATCACTTTTCTTGCCCCTCAGCCAGCGACACTCAGGCAGTCCTTTTCTGGCTTTCATATTTAGTGTAAAAATGAAATCAGGCAATACAGCAATTCTTTTCAGAGTCTAAACCCGTTGGTAAAAAACCCAAGTCTCTTTCAATGCCAGATTCATTTCATTACCTAATGCTAAGTCAAAATGAGCACCTCCTCTCACCTTGGAATGTTATGTGTAACAGAACCATCGGACACGATGTTTGGAAGTGAGTTGCTAACCAACATTCTATAGAACAGAGTGTGTTCAGTGATGTGAGTCACAGATAAATTACTTCACTCTCCTGGACCTCAGACTGGGTGTGCCCTTTGCTGTAGGTTGAGTCAATGCTTAACCCTTCCAGGTGTGGAGAAATTCCACTCACCTTTTTCTTCCCTTTCTTTTTTTATTTTTCATTTTTTTTTTAGTAGAGATGGGGTCTTGCTCTTGCTCAGGCTCATCTCAAACTCCTGAGCTCAAGCAATCCTGTTGCCTTGGCCTCCAAGAGTGCTGGGATTACAGGTGTGAGCCACTGCGCCGGGTCATCACTGCCTTTTTCTTACAAAGTTTTGGATATTTCTGAGTGGTGGCTGGGGTCTCTGTAGGAGGCAGAAACTGCTGGCTGGGGAAAGCAGGTGGTAGGTGGGGGCTACCTCATCTCACAGGAAAACGAGTTGTTCCTCAATACTATGTTTCAGCTGTTCACCAGGGGCAGTGATTATGCGGAAATGCAGAGCTCTACAGTTTAGCTATTAGACATAAAAACAAGAATAATTCTTCATCTCTAGTGATATAGGCAGGCTTACATTCAAGAAGAGTTCAATATTTTATGAGATTAAATGTCATCCCATTCTATTTATTACCTTTTTTGAAATAGACATTTACTTAGTTAGTCATATTTTTTTTTTCCTGTTTTTGGCTGGGGCTGGGTTTGATCCCACCACCTCCGGCATATGGGGCCAGCGCCCTACCCTTTGAGCCACAGGCACCGCCCCTAGTCATATTTTTATTTATTTTTTGAGACAGTCTCATTCTGTTACCTTGAGTAGAGTGCCACAATGTCATAGCTCACAGCAACCTCAAACTCTTGGTCTCAAGTGATCCTCCTGCCTCAGCCTCCCGAGTAGCTAGGACTACAGATGCCTGCCACAACATCCAGCTAGTTTTTCTATTTTTAGTAGAGATAGGGTCTCACTCTTGCTCAGGCTGGTCTTGAACTTCTGAGTTCAAGCGATCCACCCGCCTCAGCGTCCCAGAGTGCTAGGATTACAGGCTCGAGCCACCTCCCGCCCAGCGTGAAACAGGCATTCAAAGTGTGTTTTTCTTGTCAGCATTCCAAGGTCTTATGTCCCTAATGCTAGTTGAACGTCTGAATGGGAGGCCAAGGTCTGTATACTTCACTCTGTATGGTCCACCTGAATGTTTGTAAACAGGGCCCTCACTGTGACATCAGTATGAATATACTCAGCCTGCAGTCCAGTACACTTCTCCCCCAATTCCTTTGTTAATTGATGAGTCATCATTTTCTTCCAATCTTTTCTTATGCTTAAGTTCAGTTTTTGTTGTTGTTTGTTTGTTTGTTTTTCAGTTTTTGGCTGAGGCCAGGTTTGAACCCACCACCTCCGGTATATGGAGCCAGCACCCTACTCCTTGAGCCACAGGCACCGCCCTTAAGTTCAGTTTTGATGGAAGTTCAATGATTGTTCTAATAGCAAAGGCAAAAATATTTCATCTGGGCTCTGAAATGTTGGTGTAGTCTCATTACTGCTAACAGAGGGCTGATTAAAAAGATTCTAGAGACGCAAGCTCACCCCAGAGACCGGAGAAGCAGTTATAAGGGGACGTTCATGTCTTCATCATCTGGACCCCACATGTCCTCAGGCCAGGCTCAGAGTCTAAGGGCACTGCCTTGGAGGAGCCCCTCTTTATCCCTCCCACTGGGTAACCACAGGCAAGTTCCTTTATATCTCTTACGCTCATGTTTTTTTTCTTTCTTTCTTTTTTTTTTTTTGTAGAGACAGAATCTTCACTTTATCACCCTCGGTAGAATGCCATGGAGTCACAGCTCACAGCAACCTCCAACTCCTGGGCTTAGGCGATTCTCTTGCCTCAGCCTCCCAAGTAGCTGGGACCACAGGCGCCCACCACAACACCCAGCTATTTTTTGATGCAGTTTGGCCGGGACTGGGTTTGAACCCGCCACCCTCAGTATATAGGGCCAGTGCCCTACTCACTGAGCCACAGGCGCCACCCTCATGTTTCTTTTCTTTAAAAAATAAGATCATAACAGTCCCTATTTCTATTTGTATAGATTAAATAAGATAATACTGATAATGCTCTTAGTACAGTGCCTGACACATGCTCAAGAAACAATAATTGCTATTAATAAGAACTGAACCATGGTATGGGATTGTCCAGTGAACCTGGGCTTTCAGAATCCAAGTGTTGGCCAATCTATTAATTTGGTCATGTTGCCATAAGAAAATTCCACAAGGCTGGGCATGGTGCTCATGCCTGTAATTCTAACACTCTGGGAGACTGAGGCAGAAAATCACTTGAGGTCAGGAGTTCGAGATGAGCCTGAGCAAGAGCAAGACCCATCTCTAAAAATAGCCAGGTATTGTGGTGGGCCTCTGTAGCCCCAGCTACTCAGGAGGCTAAGGCAAGAGGATAACTTAAGGCCAAGAGTTTGAGGTTGCTGTGAGCTGTGATACCACAGCACTCTACCAAGGGGAACAAAGTAAGACTCTGTCTCAAAAAAAAAGTAAAGAAAATTCCCCAGACTTTGGTTGAAACAACAGAAATCTGTTTTCTCACCATTTTGTAAAAAGACGCCTGAGATCCAGGTGTTGGTGAAATTGGATTCTTTTGCGATCTCTCTCCTTGGCTCAGAGAAGGCCATGTTCTCCCTGACTTCACATGGTCTTCCCTCTGTACCTGTCGGTATCCAAATCTCCCCTGCTTATGGGGACACCCATCATATTGGCTTAGGGCCCACTTAATGGCCTCATTTGAATCACCTGTTTAAACAACCCATTTCCAAATATAACGACATTCCAAGATCCTAAGGGTTAGGACTTCAAGATAATTTTTTTGTTGAGGGACACAGTTCAACACACTACAGTTTAGAAAATTTACCTACTTTGGTTGGACTTTTCAAGAAAATGATATAATCTTTGAAGAGACCAAGAGGAGAAGGAATTCTCTCTGCTGCGCTCCACCTGCCCTCATCTCTGTTTTCCAGGGCTAGGTCCAGACAGGGCTGTGGCAACCAGCACAAGCTACCTGGTTAGCTGAGCTCCTCTAACACCAGGCAGCTACCAGAATGTACAGCCCCATCTCTCTCTTTTTTTTTCATTTTGTGGCGGGGGTCGGGTTTGAACCTACCACTTCTGGTATATGGGGCCGGCGCCTTACTCCTTGAGCCACAGACACCACCCACAGCCCCATCTCTTATGGGATAAATTTTGCCCCCTCAAATTCACATGTTGAAAGCCTAACATCTAGTACTTCAGAATATGGCCCTATTTGGAGATCGGGTCATTACACAGGCAACTGTCAAGCTTAAAATGAAGTTTCAGAGTGGGTGCAACCTAATTGGCTGGTATCATAAAAGGAGAATTTGGGGCCCAGAAACAGGGAGGACGAGGATGTGAAGAAGGACAAGATGGCTGTCTAGCTCCAAGGCCGGTGCGTGTTTGGGGGGCCTGCAGCAGATCCTTCCCTCAGCCCTCAGGAGCCCAGCTGTCCATGCCTTGATCTTGGACTTCTGTCTACTAGAATGGTGAGAAAGTCGATTTCTGTTGTTTCAGCCACCCTGTGATGGCAGCCTCAGCAAATGCACACCCCATGCTCCTTCATTTATTTGGCAACCATTTATCCATTTCTGTGGTATGCTGGGCCTGAAGATTCACGATTCACAACACGCATTTCCTACGCTTAAGGAGCTTGCAGGCTTTGGGGGGAAACAATCACATTAAACAATCATTTGGGTTCAATATGGCTGGTGCTCCATCCCTTGTAAGTTGAAATATGTTTTTAGTTTTTATCTTAATTTTATCTTTAATTTTATCTTAATTTAAAACACTGACTTTTGCTAGGAAGGAGGCATTCTTTGCAGGGTTGGGTACATTAGGCCTACTGCCCTAGTCACCCAGCTCCCATTCAGCCTGCTCGCCCCAAAAACTTTCCCCAAGCAAAATCAGAGAGTCCTCGGGGAAGGCAAATCGGAAGTCCTCGGGGAAGGCAAATCGGATCCTGACAGCTTGATCCACCCCCCACTCCTCTCTGGCTTGAATCTCTTCCGTGACTTCCCGTTTTTCAAGGACAAATCAAACTCTTTAAATGGCACATCCCCTGGCCTGGGCTCCAGGCTTGGCCCCACTGGCTCTGCCTCCCACCACGGGAATTTCGGTGTCCCCTCTGCCTGAGTCCCTCTCCTTCCTCTCTCAACCTGGTTAATCTCCTACCCTCCAGGTCTCAGTTTGTTATCATTTCTGTCGGGGAGCTTTCCTTGAGTACCCGGCTCAGGACAAACTCCTTTCGAACTCCAGCCGAAACTTCCTCCATCCACTTGTGCAGTTGTCCGATAATCATTCCCTGTAACATCCCAGGGCCTGAGCACACGGTAGGAGCTCAGTAAATATTGGTTGAATGAACCAATGAATAAAGGAGTAAGTGGGCAGGTCGATACCAACCCCTAGAATTTCCAATTTGGGATGCAATTATCATATTTGAAAAACATGACAAGTCAATGCATGTTTGAATGTCATCATGGAAACAATTTTTTTGCAAAGTTGTTTATCATTAAGAAGCTTCTCTGTGAAAACTAAATTCTTCCTATCACACTTTATATATAGTTCCTGAATATTCACTTAATATTCCGATCACTACAAAATGTCTTACTACACTTTTAGAGAATTTTTAAGGAACTATTAATAGAGTACCTTTTAGGGCGGCGTCTGTGGCTCATCGAGTAGGGCACCGGCCCCATATACCTGAAGGTGGCGGGTTCAAACCCAGCCTTGGCCAAACTGCAAAAACAGAAAAATAGCCGGGCACTGTGGCGGGCGCCTGTAGTCCCAGCTACTCGGGAGGCTGAGACAAGAGAATCACCTAAGCCCAGGAGTTGGAGGTTGCTGTGAGCTGTCACGCCACGGCACTCTACTGGATAAAGTGAGACTCTGTCTCTACAAATAATAATAATAAAGTACCTTTTAACGCTATTTATTTATTTTTATTTATTTATTTATTTTTTGAGACAGAGCCTCAAGATGTCACCCTGGATAGAGTGCTATGGCATCACAGCTCACAGCAACCTCCAATTCCTGGGCTCAAGCGAGTCTCCTGCCTCCGCCTCCCAAGTAGCTGGGAGTACAGGCGCCTGCCACAACACCCGACCATTTTTTGGTTGCA